>JAPZIH010000986.1:0-84474 GCA_027410445.1 Discoglossus pictus
TTAGTAGAGAGGTGAGCTATGTATGTAGAGGAGGGTGAGCTATGTATATAGAGGAGGGTGAGCTATGTATGTAGAGTAGGGCGAGCTCTGTTAGGAGAGAGGCGAGCTCTGTTAGTAGAGAGGTGAGCCCTGTTAGTAGAGTTGGGTGAGCACTGTTAGTAGAGAGGGTGAGCACTGTTAGTAGAGGAAGGTGAGCTCTGTTAGTAGAGAGGTGAGCCCTGTTAGTAGAGTTGGGTGAGCACTGTTAGTAGAGAGGTGAGCTATGTTAGTAGAGTTGGGTGAGCACTATTAGTAGAGAGGTGACGATGTTAGTAGAGAGGTGAGCCCTGTTAGTAGAGGAGGGTGAGCTCTGTTAGTAGAGGAAGGTGAGCCCTGTTAGTAGAGGAGGGTGAGCTATGTTAGTAGAGGAGGGTGAGCACTGTTAGTAGATGAAGGTGAGCCCTGTTTGTAGAGGATGGTGAGCTCTGTTAGTAGAGGAGGGTGAGCACTGTTAGTAGATGAAGGTGAGCCCTGTTAGTAGAGGAGGGTGAGCACTGTTAGTAGAGGAGTGTGAGCTCTGTTAGTAGAGGAAGGTGAGCTCTGTTAGTAGAGAGGTGAGCCCTGTTATTAGAGTTGGGTGAGCACTGTTAGTAGAAAGGTGAGCCCTGTTAGTAGTGGAGGGTGAGCTCTGTTAGTAGAGTTCGGTGAGCTCTGTTAGTAGAGGAGGGTGGGCACTGTTAGTAGAGGAGGGTGAGCTCTGTTAGTAGAGAGGTGAGCCCTGTTAGTAGAGTTGGGTGAGCACTGTTAGTAGAGAGGTGAGCCCTGTTAGTAGAGTTGGGTGAGCCCTGTTAGTAGAGGAGGGTGAGCACTGTTAGTAGAGGAGGGTAAGCACTGTTAGTAAAGGAGGGTGAGCTATGTTTGTAGAGGAAGGTGAGCCTTGTTAGAAGAGAGGTGAGCTATGTATGTAGAGGAGGATGAGCTTTGTTTGTAGAGGAGGATGAGTTCTGTTAGTAGAGAGGTGAGCTATGTATGTAGAGGAGGGCGAGCTCTGTTAGTATAGTTGGGCTAGCTCTGTTAGTAGAGAGGTGAGCCCTGTTAGTAGAGTTTGGTGAGCCCTGTTAGTAGAGGAGGGTGAGCTCTGTTAGTAGAGGAGGGTGAGCACTGTTAGTAGAGTTGGGTGAGCTCTGTTAGTAGAGGAAGGTGAGCCTTGTTAGTAGGGGAGGGTGAGCCCTGTTAGTAGGGGAAGTTGAGCTCTGTTAGTAGAGAGGTGAGCCCTGTTAGTAGAGTTGGGTGAGCCCTGTTAGTAGAGTTGGGTGAGCACTGTTAGTAGAGAGGTGAGCCCTGTTATTAGAGGAGGTTGAGCTCTGTTAGTAGAGGCGGGTGAGCACTGTTAGTAGAGGAGGGTGAGCTCTGTTAGTAGATGAAGGTGAGCCCTGTTAGTAGAGTTTGGTGAGCCCTGTTAGTAGAGTTGGGTGAGCTCTGTTACTAGATGAAGGTGAGCCCTGTTAGAAGAGTTTGGTGAGCATTGTTAGTAGAGAGGTGAGCCCTGTTAGTAGAGGAGGGTGAGCACTGTTAGTAGAGATGTGAGCCCTGTTAGTAGAGTTGGGTGAGCTCTGTTAGTAGAGGAGGGCGAGCTCTGTTATTAGAGGATGCGATCTCTGTTAGTAGAGGATGACGATCTCTATTAGTAGAGGAGGGTGAGCTCTGTTAGTAGAGAGGTGAGCCCTGTTAGTAGAGGAGGGCGAGCTCTGTTAGTAGCTCGCTGGTGATCTGGATTTGTAGCCCCCCCCCCCCCCATGTCAGTACCCATAACTCCCTGCCCTGCTCCGGTGGTCACATGACCCATTATCATATTAATGCCAGAAACACACAAAATGCATAAAGTGATATAAGAAGCTTAATATGGAAAAGCCAGAGTGCCCCCCCCCCCACTCCCCCAAGATAAAGGGGAGAGGGGCAGTCTTTAGGGGTAATGGGTGATGGCTGCTGGCTAACTATACCCCTTCAGGTACACTGCCACTATACACTCTCTGTCCCTGCCATGGCATAAAACAATGTCCCTCATTGTTATCAAACAGTCTGATCTATAAATAAGCACATTGAGTCTGGCTTTAGTTTAATGCTAAATATCTCAGGAGTGATTTACTGTAGAGAAAAATGGTGAATATAAGGTAAGGACGTTTTTTCATGCTCTCTAATATGAAACCAGCTTGTTGTTGGGGTGACACTGTCCCTTTAACCTACATAATATTTAATAATTGTATCTAATTTTGGGTTAATAGCAGTACAACTAGAAACCTGGGGGCGGGTAAGATCTCTATTCAGTTCAATTGAAAACCTGCCAGTTTCCTTAACATTGAATAGAGTAGGTATCATTACCTGACACAGAGAAGGGGGCATTTACATTTCTACAGAGCGATGCTTGTATTTCCTGATGCATATAGCCTGCTTCTCGGCCAGTGAGGGGGACGGGGTGTGGTGTCAATTTCAGCAGATAAATAAACATACCCTCATGATCCAGCTCTCAGGAAGTGATAGACAATTGATTACAAGCTGTTATTGTCACAGCGTTGCTTTAAGGATTTCTACCAGCCCAAAAATCATTTTGTTTTCCTAGGTTATCTGAACATTGTATTAGCCATTTCGTTTTTATGTGGATCATTTCTGAGAAGTTCACCATTATTTGTGCTATATTGATATGCTGAATACTAATTACTACTACTACTACTACTTTAAGGTGCCAATCCTTACCTACCTATTTGTCTGCCCCTGTCATTGGCAAAACAATGACCCCCAATGATGTCAACTCCCTCCGGCCTTTTCAATACTCTGAATCGCAAATTACAAGCAAATACAATGCTGTATTTCTTAGGCATTATTTACTGTGGAGACAAAAGACTAGAACAATGTATAGCTAGAAATTAACCTCTTGTTGGGGACAGAGTCAGCGCCAGCTCTGCATATCTCCAATACAGTGTGCCACCACCGAATATCTCATACATACTGTGCCAGCACTGAATATCTCCTTTATACTGTGCCAGCACTGAATATGTCGTATACACTGTACAAGCTCTGCATATCTCCAATACATTGTGCCACCACTGAATATCTCATACATACTGTGCCAGCACTGAATATCTCTTACACACTGTGCCAGCTCTGCATATCTCCAATACACTGTGCCACCACTGAATATCTCGTAAATACTGTGCCAGCACTGAATATCTCCTATTTACTGTGCCACCCCCGAATATCTCGTAAATACTGTGCCAGCACTGAATATCTCGCAGATACTGTGCCAGCACTGATTATCTCCTATATACTGTGCCAGCTCTGAATATGTCCTATACACTGTGCCAGCTCTGTATATCTCCTATTCACTGGGCAGCACTGAATATCTTGTACATACTGTGCCAGCTCTATATATTTATTATTCTCTATATCAAGGGAAGTTTTGCCAGGGGAAATGATCATCCCTTATTAGGAAGCTCCACTGCGAGCCCAGGATCTGATGAGTCAACAGAGAGGTGACCCTCCCCCCAGACCCCCCCTCCCCCCAAACTCCCCCCAAACTCCCCCCATTGCCAGGACTTCGACCCCCCAGGACTCCCCAAACTTCACCCTCCAGGACTCCCCACACTCCCTCCACATCTAGGACTCCCACCAGCACCCCCGACACCCTCCCACTCCAAGGACTGCACATGCTTCCGCCAGGATTCCACACATCCCCCCCCCCCCCACTCCCAGGACTCCCCACATCCCCCCCCCCCCCACTGCAAAGACTCCCCTGTATGAAGGTGCAGTATCAGCATGAATGTGTGTAGTATCAGTACAGGAATAGCAGAGCTCACACTGCCTGTATGATGGTGCAGTATCCAGATGCTGTGCTTAGTGTTAGGAATAGCAGAGCTCACACTGTCTGTACGAACGTGCAGTATCCAGAGGCTGTGTTTAGTGATAGGAATAGCAGAGCTCACACTGTCTGTACGAAGGTGCAGTATCCAGATGCTGTGTTTAGTGTTAGGAATAGCAGAGCTCACACTGTCTGTATGCAGGTGTATTATCCAGATGCTGTGTTTAGCGTTAGGAATAGCAGAGCTCACACTGTCTGTATGAAGGTGCAGTATCCAGATGCTGTGTTTAGTGTTAGAAATAGCAGAGCTCACACTGTCTGTACGAAGGTGCAGTATCCAGATGCTGTGTTTAGTGTTAGAATTAGCAAAGCTCACACTGTCTGTACAAAGGTGCAGTATCCAGATGCTGCGTTTAGTGTTAGGAATAGCAGAGCTCACACTGTCTGTATGCAGGTGTATTATCCAGATGCTGTGTTTAGCGTTAGGAATAGCAGAGCTCACACTGTCTGTATGAAGGTGCAGTATCCAGATGCTGTGTTTAGCGTTAGGAATTGCAGAGCTCACACTGTCTGTATGCAGGTGTAGTATCACGATGCTGTGTTTAGTTTTAGGAATAGCAGAGCTCACACTGTATGCAGGTGTAGTATCCAGATGCTGTGTTTAGTGTTAGGAATAGCAAAGCTCACACTGTCTGTACGAAGGTGCAGTATCCAGATGCTGTGTTTAGTGATAGGAATAGCAAAGCTCACTCTGTCTGTATGAAGGTGCAGTACCCAGATGCTGTGTTTAGTGTTAGGAATAGTAGAGCTCACACTGTCTGTATGCAGGTGTAGTATCCAGATGCTGTGTTTAGTGTTAGGAATGCAGAGCTCACACTGTCTGTATGCCCTGTATGTCCTGTGTGTGGTCTCGAAACAGGAGACAGCCAGGTGAATGGTACTTCTCCATGCCTTTTGGTGTGAAGCTAAGGCAGACCATCAACAATGGTCAGTATGACAGGCATCAAGGGACTATTTCAATGAGTCTTTGTACCTCTTCTTTGGCCCTCCTCAGTGGTGCCAGCTCACCATATAGCAGAACCTTTGGAAGTCGATCATCCTCCATCCTAGGGATGTATCCTGCCCAGCGTAACTGCTTCTTCAAGAGTATGGCCTCAATGCCAGGCTGTTCTAGGACTTCCGTGTTGGGGATGTGGTCATTCCAGTGAATGTTGAGGAAGGTGCTGAGGCAGCATTGATGAAAGTACTCAAGAAGTCGTAGGTGGTGGCGGTAGGTAACCCACGACTCAGAACTGTACAGAAGGGTGGTCAGCACAAAACTCTGTACACGTTGACCTTTGTGCACTTGTTCAGATGTTTGTTGTTCCAAGCCCTTTTATATAAATTGCCGAATGCACCATTTGCCTTTGCCAGTCTGTTATCAATTTCCTTCTCAATCTTTGCATCTGAGGAGATGATGCAACCCAAGTAGGTGAACTGGTGGACTGTTTTAAGCTCGGATTCACCAATAGTGATGACAATAAACTTCCTGAGGTGCGGGCTGGTGGTGAACTTCTGTCTTCGTCAAACTGACTTCTAGACTGAAGAGCTCGTCAGTCTCGGTGAAGCAAGATGTCAATCACTGCAGAGCTGTTGCTGTATGGGAAACAAGGGCAGCGTCATCGGGGAAGGGTAGGTCTCAATCGAGTAGTTCCATTGTCTTGGTGTGGGCCTTTAGTCACCTCAGGTTGAACAGACTACCATTGGTGCGGTATCGGATGTAGAGACCATCCTCATCATCAAGGTCTACTGTGGTCCTTTGCAGCATCATACCAAAGAATAATGTGAATAGGGTGGGTGCAAGAACACAGCCCTGCTTCACGCCATTGTTGTGCCTAACTTGGCCACTCTGGTCTTCGTGTAGATGGATGATCTTGTTGAAGGACATCCTATACGTTCCAGCATTTGCCACAAACCCTTCCTGCAACCGTGTTGAACGCTTTGGTAAGGTCGACAAACCTCACATAAAGTCCCTTGTTTTGTTCTCTGCATTTCTATTGGAGCTGCCTGAGAACAAAAACCATGTCAGTTGTGCTCCTGTTGCCTCTAAGGCCACACAGACTCTCGGGGAGGAGTTCTTCTGCAATAGTGGGCACCAGTTTTTTGGGAGTACTCTTGCAAGGATTTTCCCTGCAACAGAGAGCAGAGTTATCCTCCGGTAATTGGAGCAGTCTGACTTTTCTCCCTTCATCTCGTACAGGGTGATGATGATTGCGTCACAAAGGTCCTGTGGCAGTTTGCCTTGGCGCCAGCAGCAAACAAAAGAGCTCATGGAGTTTAGCGTGAAGTGCTGGGCCCCCATGCTTCCAAATCTCAGCTGGGATCCTATCAACTCCTGCAGCCTTACCATTTTTTTATTTGCTCAATGCCTTTTACAGTCTATTTAAGAGCAGGGATTTCATCCAGTTCTGTTTTCATTATTTGTTGTGGAATGCCAGACCATTGGTTCAGAATCAACGCCTTGTCTGTAAGGAGTGTTTGACCTGCTGTTTGACCTTCTGCACGGCTTTGAACCAGGTGTGAAGGGCCATACACGGCCTTCAGGGCTTCATAAAACCCTCTGTAGTCACCAACATCTGCGCAACGCTGAGTTCTTTCAGAGAGGTTGGTCCACCACTGGTTCTGAATTTCTCTAAGCTTTCATTGGAAGTTGCTGCACACAAGATGGAAAGCTGCTTTCTTGTTAGGGCAAGATGGCTGAACAAGATGCACTTGATGGGTGGATCTCTTTTCCAGTAATTGATGGATCTCCGGACTGTTTTCATCAAACCGGTCTTTGTTTTTCTTTGTGGAGAAACCTAGGACTTCTTCAGATGTCTGCAGGATGCTGGTTTTGAGATGTTCCCATAGAGCATCTGAGGAGGGATCCGTGAAGCATCTGCGATCTTCTAGTCTTGACTGGAGATTCGCCTGGAAGGTGGCTTTTTCTTCAGCTGACTGGAGGTTACCGATCTGTAACTTCTTCTTTGGGGCTCCTTTCCTCTTTGGTTTAGGATTGAAGTGGAGTCGAAGTTTGCAGCGCACCAGATGGTGGTCCGTATTACATTCCTCGCTGGGCATCCCTCGGATGAGCAGGACATCTTGAAGGTCTTGCTGGCGCACCCGAATATAGTCTGTAAGATGCCAGTACTTGGACAGAGGATGCATCCAGGTTGTCTTTACTATGTCTTTCTGCTGGAAAACTGTATTGGTGATGGCGCCCGTTGTCATTGTAGTTTCCAACACCGTGATTTCCAAGTACACCTTACCAAGTTTCTGAATCCTTGTCTACTCTAGTATTGAACTTGCCGAGGATGATGACCTTGTCGTCTGCAGGGACATTTTGTACAAGATTGAGCAGGTCGGTGTAAAACCTGTCCTTTTCTGCAGGATCCACTTGAAGAGTTAGGGCATAGACACTGAAAATTGTAGCATGCTGTTTGTTTTGAAGTGGGAGACGCATAAAATGATGCCGTCAGAGTGACCCTTTGGCAGTTTATAAAGTTTGGAGGCGATATGGTTACTGACCATGAAGCCCACACCAGAGAGATGTTTCTCGTTTTCTGGCTTCCCTGACCAGTAGAGGATATAGCCTGCTCCATATTCCTGTCAATAGTCAGCCTTGATAGTTTGTGGGCTACTAGAGCAATGCGTCATTCTGGGCGACCGCTGTCTGATGTGTCAAGCATAGTTCTGATGTTCTAACATGCGAGTTTCAGTCCAAGTACACCTTGTGAGGCAGGTGTGAGCCTTTTCTTTTTTACTGAGTTTCAACCGCATTTGGAGATGCCATTTGACTGCGGCTAGCCAACTGGGTGATGTAGATGAGCTTTCTTTAGGCCACCTTTTCTAGGCCCCTCTCCATGTGGAGCAAGCAGTGCTGTCCCTAGAGAAGGCTGCTTGGTCGTTCAGGGTGCTGCCGAATGATGCCGTCATCTCCTGGGTCAGCATCAGGCGACCCATACACCTGAACCGACTGCATGCAGGATTGAGACTTTGGCTTCCAGTGACATCTTCCACCTGCCGTTGCTTGTTCTAGATGTAGACGCGCCCCCTTGGGCCTGGCCAATGGAGTTTTTAGGTGAGATGCAGTGTGCGCAGTACTGGTCCCACCCTTTACACTTAGGGTTCATCTGTCACAGCCTAGCAAGATTGGACAGTGACAGTAAGGTCCTTGAGTCGTAGTTGTTGGATTGGAGTGTCCTTCTCTTAGATGGATGGCCTTATAGGGCTAACAAGCTCCATCTGCCAGTGTTTTAAATAAGAGTTTTCCTTCTCCTAGGCTGGCTCCCAACCAAGGCTAACGAGTCCCGCCTACCCATCTGGTTATACCGCCAGACATTAGGTCGCGCCATAATGTAGCAAGCTCTGTGATAACAGGGGGCACCATCGAGAAGGTGTTGCTACGGACACAGTAATGTAGGAGAGGCCATATGCGATGACCTCCTAATTGGCGAGCCAGCCAGTGGAGCCACGGCAATCCCTACACCGGAAAAGGAGAGGCGATGTATTGCGCATACACTTTCCCTGGGTGAGTGGCCCATGCGGCCCAGGTCACCCACCCCCCTGTAGGAAGGTGCAGTATCAGCATGAATGTGTGTAGTGTCAGGACAGGAATAGCAGAGGTAACACTATCCTAGAAATTATTATTATTATTATTATTTATTTATCGTACACTCTCTTTTTCTGTCTCTCTCTCTGACAGGTGGTCATGTGCTAAAATAAATACAATTATTACTACAGTGAGGAGGACATTGGCCACCACTAGTTATAGTCCTGCCATTTCCCATCTTCTTCACAGTCTCCTCAATCAAATGGCATTATGGGATGGACAGGAAAGTGGTTGCTTAAACTGTGACCTCAGTGCTGGCCCACTTGATTCATGGATGGTGCTGCTGGGTGATGGACAATAATGGTGAGCTCCAATAATGTTGATGATTGAACTGGATTCTTGACCTGCTACACCAGGCTCCAAAGGCTGCCATCAATTTCATTGAAGTTTAAAGGGAAAGCCTCTTCATTATGCGTCCTGACTGACTCTAAGTGATCCTTACAGGGAAGAGGAAGCAGACATCATCCATCTTGGCTGCTCAAACAGTAACCTCTAGTGCTCCACTCATGGTACCAGGTGAACTCAGGTCTTCTTATGTTGTCTGTTATTCTATCACGAAGGCTGAGGTTATTGGGCTGGCGCTATACAGCATACACCTAGTTACAACGTTGGGTAGTCTCAGGACCCAAGGACTTGATGGACACTTTAACATGTATAAAGATCTTATATAAAGGTGATTTGGCTCTTGGACTTTTTCAATACGCTATCCCGACCCCCAAGTTAGGCTCCCAAGACCAGGAGCTGGATGACTTCAGTCACATACATACTAGAAAATATGTAACTTTCTCTTTAAATTAGCAATTATATAGGGAAATTACAATGTGCATGCGGTATTGATATGGAAGAAATGTAATTAAGAAAGATCCATAATGCAACTTGATATTCTTCCTTGTAATGTGATGCTATTAATCACCTACTAAATGAGCTTTCACTTGCTCCTAAATATTCCAGCACATTAAGACCAGCGCCAGGACCTGGGCGACCTCACCGACCTTTGTGATGTCCGGCTGCTAAGAATATGTCAGAGATCCAGACTATGGATCACAGACCTCGTTCTGAACCCAATAAATACTACAATACCACATAGATATGTAAAAAGAAAATTGTATTTTGCATAAAAATGTGACTTCTCCAAATAAACCCTTCAAGAAAATATTTAAAAAAAACATGGTGTGAATTCTGGTCTTTGCTTAGCTCACAGAGCTTAACACAGTTGTATGAAGATGTCGCGATCCCCCTGACCACCGGTCCCTTGGGCTCATACGATCCGCCCAGGATGGATTAAGATTTTTAAAACAGACCATTACTCTGGCCACATAAAGACGCGAGGGAGCTAACAACATGTGGACTCTTATATATGTAGTTGTGTGATGGGGAGACTGTGCCTTGTGTGACCCGCCCGCAGGGACTGGACTCAGCAGTTGTTTTATAGTTATTTAATTTGTTTTTATGTTGTGTCGATCCCCATGTATGTTATGTAGATCCCCATGTATGTTATGTAGATCCCCATGTATGTTATGTAGATCCCCATGTATGTTATGTTGATCCCCATGCATGTTATGTAGATCCCCATGTATGTTATGTTGATGCCCTGTGTATGTTATGTTGATGCCCTGTGTATGTTATGTTGATCCCCATGTATGTTATGTAGATCCCCATGTATGTTATGTTGATGCCCTGTGTATGTTATGTTGATCCCCATGTATGTTATGTAGATCCCCATGTATGTTATGTTGATCCCCATGCATGTTATGTAGATCCCCATGCATGTTATGTAGATCCCCATGTATGTTATGTTGATGCCCTGTGTATGTTATGTTGATCCCCATGTATGTTATGTAGATCCCCATGTATGTTATGTTGATCCCCATGCATGTTATGTAGATCCCCATGTATGTTATGTTGATCCCCATGCATGTTATGTAGATCCCCATGTATGTTATGTTGATGCCCTGTGTATGTTATGTTGATCCCCATGTACGTAATGGTGATTCCCCATGTATGTTATGTTGATCCCTCATTTATGTTATGCTGATTCCCCATGTATGTTATGCTGATTCCCCATGTATGTTATGTTGATCCTGAAATATGTTATGCTGATTCCCCATGTATGTTATGCTGATCCTGAAGTATGTTATGCTGATTCCTCATGTATGTTATGTTGATCCCCCATGTATGTTATGTTGATCCCCCATGTATGTGATGCTGATTCCCCATGTATGCTATGTTGATCCCCATGTATGTTATGCTGATTCCCCATGTATGTTATGCTGATTTCCCATGTATGTGATGCTGATTCCCATGTATGTTATGTTGATCCTGAAGTATGTTATGCTGATTCCTCATGTATGTTATGTTGATCCCCCATGTATGTTATGTTGATCCCCCATGTATGTGATGCTGATTCCCCATGTATGTTATGTTGATCCCCCATGTATGCTATGTTGATCCCCATGTATGTTATGCTGATTTCCCATGTATGTGATGCTGATTCCCCATGTATGTTATGTTGATCCTGAAGTATGTTATGCTGATTCCTCATGTATGTTATGTTGATCCCCCATGTATGTTATGTTGATCCTGAAGTATGTGATGCTGATTCCCATGTATGTTATGTTGATCCTGAAGTATGTTATGCTGATTCCTCATGTATGTTATGTTGATCCCCCATGTATGTTATGTTGATCCCCCATGTATGTGATGCTGATTCCCCATGTATGTTATGTTGATCCCCCATGTATGCTATGTTGATCCCCATGTATGTTATGCTGATTTCCCATGTATGTGATGCTGATTCCCCATGTATGTTATGTTGATCCTGAAGTATGTTATGCTGATTCCTCATGTATGTTATGTTGAGAAGTCAGTAAAGTTTGCTCTGGTGGTTGATACATCATTTTAGATAAAGATAGAGGTACAAATGCTTATCATTTTGCCAAGCCCTCTTTGTGCCTTCTGTGTCCCTGAGTCCTGAGTCGGTTTCTGCCCTGAAGAAGCCAGAAGTGCCGACCATCCACGGGTGCTCCTCTAACAGTCAGCAGGAGGGTTAGGGGATGAATCTGACCCCCATCAACCCAGGGTCGTGACACTGCGCTGGTTCCATACAACTAGTGAAGTGGTTATTATGATGCCTTGAAGGGACCAAAAAGGACCTGGTGGATCTGCAGGGTAGGTTTGGCCATAACATCCTTATCAGGCCCACCTGAAGAAGCAGATCTCCACAGACAGTATTAATGGTAAATATAAAAATATGCATCATTGTTTCAAAAAAAATATGTCGTTTTTAGTGTTTTTCTTGATGATATAGAACAGTATTGATGACTTCCATGTCCCTTCCTAGCTCCCATCTGGTAATTAGCTTAAGTCCACTTTTACATCTGAGATGTTGTATTTTAGAAAAACATGAAAAGAAGAAAGAAATCTAACAATAAATATTGTGAAATTCAGATCACAAGCCATTGAGCTGAAGTAAATGATACAACACGCCAAGTGATGTCATCACACAACAAACCAAAAACACGTGTACCCACAGACAGCCTGATGAAGTCCGATAAAGAAACGCATAGTGGGTTTCAGGGCGTTTCACAGCATATCATTTGTATACATTTTATATTTTGTGCTACAATGTATTGTGTGACAATATATTTTCAAACGGTTGATGAGATCGCAGAGGGTTGGACACGACTGAGTGGCGCAAATACACACAATGGTAGAAAGTATTATATTAAATATCAGCCATCGATAATAGTAAAACCACCAAAGGTGATGATATAGAGAAAGCTTTGCAATAATATATAAATAAATGTATCAAGCTGTAAATCAAACAAATATATTGTAACGCAGGTATGCCCCGTTTAGCGCGGTATATGCGTTCCTGCATGTAGAGCACTATCCGAAAACTGCGCTAAACTGGGCAATTTCATCGGCATTGCGCTGAACAGTGCTATGGCGAATAAAAGTGCACTAAACAGGGATTTAAATTGCCCGCAGCGCGAAATCATGAGATTTAACGTTGTTCTGGGTCTGGCCCCGGAAACAGCGCTATAGCGAATCGGCGCTGCGCGGGGTAGCGTTGTGCAGGGTATTACTGTATATGGAACAAATATGTAAATATATGAAGGCTCGAACGTTAGTACTAACATACTTACAAATATCTCCTCTAAATATAATGTTACCATAGTCCTTTGAAACATGTACATAGAGTACTGCTCCCCAAAACATTGTATTAGCCATTTATTTCTAAAGTGAATAATTCCTGGAATATGTAGCAATGTCTTTGCTGTATTCCTCTGCAAATGAGTGGATCCCAAATATTAATTAGCTGCAACATCTTAGTTTGCGTGTCATTCACTTAGATCTCCTCTCTTATGAAGCACTCTAAGACACAAATAAGCATACTGAGTCTCACATTAGAACACAGGAGCTGTAGAAAGAATGTGTCCGTGTAAACTAATGAGCTTTCTATTATTTCTGGCTAGAACACTTTTTTGTGTTGATAGAAACTCCCTGTGCATTCACACCGCAGGAAGCTGATCAGCAGAAAACAAAATGGTTGGTTACACAATTGTATATAAAATGCAATAAAAGAGGCTTTATTGATTTTTTTTTTAATATTAAACATTTTTAGTCTGTTTTCAAATACAGATCTTCAATAGAATATTATTTCTTTCTTTTATATACTAATTCACACGATTTTCTAAACTACAATCAGTAAAAATGTAATCAAAGTGTAAAAGCCAAAAAATGTTCTTTTTCCATAAAACATAAATGAATAAACACATTTGCTTTTCTCTTAATGCATTTTACCTGCTGATTATTGTACTTAATTATAAATGCTCAGTGCCCTTTAATTGCTCCCATTGTTTAGTTCTTATATTGTGGTAAACGGTACTTTGTAGTAATAATGTAAGTGGTAATTAGTATTATTGTAGCCATTATTTGCTGGATCGATTATTCTTTAGGCTTTTAATGATATATTTTCCCAATATCTGACACAAAATTTTAATTATGTACAATATCTGATGAGTTACAGTTTTGTTCTAGTTTTTGCTTAAAGATATTTTATTTTACATAATTAATCGTATCCTCCTCAATATAATGGTTATAAAATGTACTTCACTTATTACTGAGAGAGCCACAGAGTATTAATTCATCTTCTGCAGCCCCCCCCCCCCCCCAGGTCCCCCATTCTGATCTCTCCGCCCCCAGGTCCCCTATTTTGATACCCCCCCCAAGGTCCCCCATTCTGATCCCCCCCCCCCCCCCCGCCAGGTCCCCTATTCTGATCTCCTCCCCCCAGGTCAAACATTCTGATCCCCCCCAGGTCCCCCATCCTGATCTCCCCCCACCCAGGTCCCCTATTCTGATCCCCCCCCCCAGGTCCCATATTCTGATCTCCTCCCACCCCAGGTCCCTTATTCTGATCTCCTCCCCCCATGTCCCCTATTCTGATCTCCTCCCTCCTCGCAGGTCCCCTACTCTGATCTCCACCCCCCCCCAGGTCACCTATTCTGATCTCCTCCCCAAACCCAAGTCCCCTATTCTGATCTCCACACCCCACCCCCCCAAGTCCCCTATTCTGATCTCCTCCCCACCCCCAGGTCCCCAATTCTGACCTCCCCCCCTCCCAGGTCCCCTTTTCTTATCTCCTCCCACCCCAGGTCCCCTATTCTGATTTCCTCCTCACCCACAGTTCCCATATTCTGATCTCCTCCCCCCAGGTCCCCTATTCTGATCTCCTCCCTCCTCCCAGGTCCCCTACTCTGATCTCCACCCCCCCCCAGGTCCCCTATTCTGATCTCCTCCCTCCTCCCAGGTCCCCTACTCTGATCTCCACCCCCCCCCCCCCAGGTCACCTATTCTGATCTCCTCCCCAACCCCAGGTCCCCTATTCTGATCTCCTCCCCAACCCCAGGTCCCCTATTCTGATCTCCTCCCCCCTCCCAGGTCCCCTATTCTGATCTACTCTCACCCCAGGTCCCCTATTCTGATCTCCACACCCCACCCTCCCAGGTCCCCTATTCTGATCTCCTCCCCACCCCCAGGTCCCCTATTCTGATCTCCTCCCACCCCAGGTCCCCTATTCGGATTTCCTCCCGCCCCAGGTTCCCCAATCTAACCTCCTCCCCCCAGGTCCCCCATTCTGATCTCCTTCCCCCCCAGGTGCCCCATTCTGATCTCCCCCCCCAGCTCCCCCAGTCTGATCTACCCCCCTCCCCCAGGTTCCCCATTCTGATCTCCCCCCCCAAGGTCCCCCATTCTAACCCACCCCAGGTCCCCCATTCTGATCTCCCACCCCAGGTCCCCCATTCTGATCTCCCATGTCTCTGATCAGTTTCCCCATTCTGATCTCCCATCTCTCCTCCCAGGTCCTCCATCCTGATCTCCAACCCCCACCCCTGTAGTGCTAATTATCAGGGCAAGTTAGCTTATTCTAAGTTGTTGACGTCCCAGTGGTACTTCACGTACAACAATACTGGAGACTCTCTATCTTATTTGCATACACGACCTGCTTATCTTGTTAGACCCTTTCATCTGATTCTCTAGGGATATATTCATGTGTAGGCAACTTATCTGTGCTGAGAACCCCTTATGTCCAGTAGTTCTCACCCTAGTTTCCCTTGTCCCTGGGACCCCATCCCTATAGTGTTTTAGCTTCTTTGTGGACAGACCAGCAGATTGATACCAAACATCCACATAGTATCACAACATCCTACATGTAATACATGTAATCAGCATACATTATAATAGTGATATATAAATGAACAGAACCACGAAACAACATATATGTAACAATACACCCAGAACTATAATACACTAGCCACTTGCCCGGCAAAAATGTCAGCAATAAAATGTAAAGCCTGGCAATGCTGTTTGCCACACATTACGAGCCGCCCCCACCCCCCCTCTACTTTACGGTCCTTGCGATGAGCAGCTTCGCATGCACAAGTCCATAACGTTGTCACTCATTGCGAGCCTCTACCCTCCCCTGTGTCTCTTCCTCCCTTCCTTTGTCTCCTCCCCTCTCCATCCGCTGTGTCTCTTTCAGTCCTCTCCCTACCCTGTGTCTCTTCTACCCCTTATTCTTCCCCTGTGTCTCTTCCACCCCTCTCCCTCCCCTGTGTCTCCTTTCCCCCTCTCCCTCCTCTGTGTCTTTTTCCCTCTCTCCCACCCCTGTGTCTCCTTCCCCCTCCCGTGTTCCCCCCCGCTCCATCCCCTGTGTCTCTTCCAGTCCTCACCCTACCCTGTGTCTATCCCCCTATTCTTCCCCTGTGTCTCTTCCACTCCCTCTCCCTCCCCTGTGTCTCCTTTCCCCCCTCTCCCTCCTCTGTGTCTTTTTCCCTCTCTCCCACCCCTGTGTCTCCTTCCCCCTCCCGTGTTCCCCCCCGCTCCATCCCCTGTGTCTCTTCCAGTCCTCACCCTACCCTGTGTCTATCCCCCTATTCTTCCCCTGTGTCTCTTCCACTCCCTCTCCCTCCCTTGTGTCTCCTTTCCCCCTCTCCCTCCTCTGTGTCTTTTTCCCTCTCTCCCACCCCTGTGTTTCCTTGCCACTTCTCCCTCCCCTGTGTCGCCTTCCCCATGTCCCTCCCCTGTGTCTCCTTCCCCATCTTCCTCCCCTGTGTCTCCTACCCCCATCTCCCCTGTGTCATCTTTCACCCTCCCCTATGTCTCTTCCCCCCTCCCTCCCTGTGTCTTTCCACCCTCTCCCTCCCTTGTGTCTTCCCCCCTCCCCTGTGAATCTTCCCCCTCCCCTGTGTCTCTTCCCCCCTGTGTTTCTCCCCACCCCTGTCGCTCCTTTCCCCTCTTTCCCTCTCCTGTGTCTCTTTTCTCCCCCTCCCCTGTTTCTCCTTTCTCCCCCATTCTCCCTCCCCTGTGTCTCTTTTCTCCCCCCTCTCGCTTGCCCTGTGTCTCCTTTCTCCTCCCCTCCATCCCCTGTGTCTCCTTTCTCCCCATTCTCCCTCCCATGTGTCTCCTTTCTCCCTATTCTCCGTCCCCTGTGTCTCCTTTCTCCCCCTCTCCCTCCCATGTGCCTCATTTCTCCTCCCCCTCTGTCCCCTGTGTCTCCTTTCTCCCTCCCTCTCTCTCCCCTGTGTCTCCTTTCTCCCTCCCTCTCTCTCCCCTGTGTCTCCTTTCTCCCTCCCTCTTGCTCCCGGCACACATGCAGAGCTCTGTGCATGGGCACCCCACGGCCCTGCATTGCAGGACTTGCGGCGAAATGCGCATGCGAGGCTTAGGCAGGCCATTGCGCATGCGCAACTCGCAACTTGCGAATCATAGTTGTAGTAATTGCTAGTTTGTCATAACTTTTAACATAGCGTTACCGACAAACTCGCAATTACCACAACTATTATATGTGATAGGGGAACAGCACCATGGGGCCCCAGACCAGGGTCATCTGTCTGAGCACAGTCCATGATCCCCAGGGTCAGGGAAATGATAACAGTCCATCGGAGAATCCTGTGGGATATAACTGTTGCCGGCCCAGACCCAGAGCATTATACTAACTGCAGTCCAGGGGTTTCCCTGGGCATGACTGTAAACCATTAGTGGGTTCTCTGGTGGTCCAGTGGTTGGGATTCAGCGCTTCTACTGCTGTGATCTGGGTTCAATTGCAGTCAGGGAACCAAGAGGTCACATCACTCTGAAGCCAATCAGGGTTGGATCTGGTCTGTACTTGGATGGGAGACCACCTAGGAATACCATGAGCTTTATGCTGTTGCCCACTGGAGAAGGAACTGGCAACCCACTTCAGTATCCCTGCCATGCATACCAAGTGGATCAGCATGACAGTAAATATAAAGATGTTCTGGTGTGTTACGGTAATGGAGAGTCAGAAACGACTGAACGACTCAAAATCTTAAAACACCATGCTGATCCGCTTAGTTTTTATGGCAGATATACTGGAGTAGGTTGCCAGTTCCTTCTCCAGTGGGCCACAGCATATATCTCCTGTTATTCCTAGGTGGTGTCCCATCCAAGTACTGACCACGCCCAACCCTGCATGGCTTCAGGGTGCTGCGACCTATTCGTTCCCTGACTGGAATCAAACCCAGGTTGCAGCAGTGAAAATCCTAACCACTGGACCACCTGGGAACCCTAAGGACAAATATCTAGCACACGTGGGCATAGGGGCCCAAAAAAATTCTGGGGGGGGAATAATTAGCATTTTTACATTTTTTTGATTAAATTCTCAATGCCCCACCCCAATATAATTAAATATTTTATATAAATACAACATAAATTATGGGTCAAAGTTTAATGGGAAAGACATACACTAGTGGCCAAATCAGGTAATGCATGATTTAATTTAATTTTGCTATTTTTTTTGTGTCTACTATTCACTTAATCTGGGGGAGATATGTCCAAGACCCCCCCGCCAGTTCTTACGCCCCTGCTGGCACCTATAAGTACTATCAAACTTAAAAAAACACAAATATTCTATAGTGGTTAGTATTGTTTGAAATTTCCCAAAAATGGACTCAACAGGAATTTGTTTCATCTTAGAGGTTGTACTAGCCTTTTTTCTCTACAATACATCATGCCTGAGAAATACAGCATTGCTTTCACGGCTAATATGCATCTCATGTGCTACTTTGAAACTCAGAATATTTGATACGTTTTGGGGGTCATTGATTTGGCCACCACAGGGACAAACAAGCAGACTGTCTAATTAGCACATCAAAGCAATTAATTAGTAATCAGAAGCCACTCATTTGCATAAATAATAGTGAATTTCATAGGAATGGCTCACTTTAGAAAACCATGGCTAATATAATAAATCCACATTTTTGTGCTCTTAATAACCTACAAAACCACTCGATTTTGGGTAATTACGTCCATCATTGTTGAGTTTTCTTTCTCCACCGAAAACTTTATATAAACCATTTTTTGTAATTTGATCTCGACAAAAAAAAGCTATTTTCACTGCAGATTATTAATAACAGAAATATGTATTTTGCATAAAGATGTAATTGTATTGTTTCAGGAGAAGAATAAACCATAAAAAACCCAATTACTGGTCTCGGAGATGAAGGCGCTATGGCGGCACATTCAGACTCAAACACAAAGACCATGGAAACTTCTCAAGGATGCAACAAAATAACAGTCAAGAAGACAGAGAGCACATTCATCACTAAATGGTTGAACCTGATGAACTTTTTCAAACCCGATTACTGTGATTATTAAGAATTATTTTCAATGCCATCAGTTACAGTACGGTGTGTGAGTTGGTACATTCTCAGTTTACATAATGATTATCCATATGGACGGATGTATGACCGGATTTCTCATTAGGTCAACTAGGCAGCTGCATAGGGGAGCTTCCCTGCCAAGGGCGCCTCATTTCAAACTTCAAAAGGTTCCTTAGCATAAAAAAAGGAAATACTGCAGGGGGTAAATCCATGGAAATAAAGAGTGCCTAGGGGTGATGGAGATGTAAATCCAGCCCTGGATGTGAGGGCTCACAATATGGAAGTATGGGCAAGGGTTAGGGAGGAGAAGTGCGGGTCTAACATTCAGAAGGTCCTAAGTAAATGGAACATTTATTAGTTATGGAAATATTTTTGAGATTTGGAAGCTTGGAAAGAGTCTGATGGAGTATACACATATGTTCCAGAGGAGAGCTGAACTTTAGGAGAAGTCTTGAATTATGTCTGAAAGCATAAACTGAGAGTAGATACTGGAAGGAGCTGAGGAGACATGTGGGGCCGTATTTGGAAAATAGGGATGCAGTTTAGGGTGGTGTAGCATCATCAAGAAGTGCTATAAAGGTGAGGACTAGTAGATCACATTGGCTTCTTCTCAGGAGTGGGGGCTAATGTATAAGGTTTGGTGGGTGAGGACGATTGGTCTTCCTATAGAGTAGAGGTGGATGAGAGGTGTGAAGATTATGAGTAGCCCGAATGGTTGGTGAGTCAATCATGGTCTTGGTGGTATCAAAAGTGAGAAGTGGTCATATTCTAGTGTAAGAGGAATTGACATGACTGAGGTTGATAATGAATGTAAGGGTGGAGAGAGAGCCTGGAGTTAAAGATGTCTCCTAGACATGAGAAGTAAGAGATGTTGTGTATAACCAGTGTTCAGGTGAATGGTCTATGTTAACTCAATATTGACATAAGTCAAGACATATTACTCGTTTGAGGCATGTTACGTATCAGTTAGTGGTTGGACATCCATCTGGTGATGGCAGAGTTAAGGGTAGGTGACATGAGTTAGATCAGGAGAGATATCAAGAAAAGAAGGTGGTGTATTATCAAAGTAAAGTTGATACTGAAAGTGAATGAGTGTGAAAAGTTGTACAAGTGAGGAAGAGGATCAAAGATGGAGTCACTGAAAGAGAAAGAAGAGCAGAGGAAGAGCCAGAGAAGGAAATGTTGAAGGAATGGCTAGTTGTATAGGAAGGGAACCATAAGTTGGTATTGGGGAACCATGAGATGATACTTGGGAACCATGATATGGTTCTTTGGGAACCATGAGATGGTTCTTTGGGAACCATAAGATGGTACTTGGGAACCATGAGATGATACTTGGGAACCATAAGATAATACTTGGGAACCATGAGATGATATTTGGGAACCATAAGATAATACTTGGGATCCATGAGCTGATACTTGGGAATCCATGAGCTGATACTTGGGAATCCATTAGCTGATACTTGGGAATCCATGAGATGATACTTGGGAATTGGGAAATGATACTTGGGAATCCATGAGATGATACTTGGGATCCATGAGGTAATACTTGGGATCCATGAGATGATACTTGGGATCCATGAGGTGATACTTGGGATCCATGAGATGATACTTGGGAATTGGGAAATGATACTTGGGAATCCATGAGATGATACTTGGGAATTGTGAAATTATACTTGGGATCCATGAGGTGATACTTGGGATCCATGAGATGATACTTTGGATCCATCAGGTGATACTTGGGATCCATGAGGTGATACTTGGGAACCATAAGATGGTACCTGTGAGCCATGAGATGGTCCTGCTAAGCCCCATGACATGTCATTTTAAGATAAAAGGTAAGTGTAGTTTCACATTTTCTATCTCACAATTAAACAGAGCATATTTTATTCATTACTCTAGTATTATTCTGCATTAAAAAAAACAGCAAGTTTCACATCATTCTGACTCATAAAGTGAAACAAATCTTGGAGAAGGTGTCACCTAATTATAATTATAATACCTATATATGTGTTAGCTAGTTTTACTTTGAAAGAAATGGTAAGAATGCACAGGAAATAAAAGCCGGGGTCTGTAAAACCAACATGTGTTCCATGTTTATAGCATGTGCTACTGATAACTAGACATGATCATGACATGAAATATTGTCAGAACATGAATAAATAAAAGGAGACGTTTCACCTAAACACAAGCGGCTCTTATACAAAAGTGTTCACTGATAGAAGTAAAATATGGAGTGTGCCTTTTATTGCTCCAATATCTAGTTGGTGATGTGAGCTGCCGATGGACACGTAACTGTTGACCCAATAGGCTCAGCATTCTAGGTGTCAGTGACCAAAACTGATTCTAAGGGACGTAATATACACATAAAACTCCATTTGCGTTGTATGAAAGCTCGAGCACTGAATGGAAATGTTATCTACCTCCAAGGTCTATTCTCAAGGAAGAAGCTGAAAACCAATGGATCTCCCCATTAAGATACTTTGTATGAAATAGTTAATAAAATATTATCTGTATTTATTTTTTTATTATTACTTTTACAAACATTTTCCCCATTTTGAAGTGAAGTTCTTTATATGTATTGTAAATATGGAGCTTAAATGGTCCATTAAAACCCAAGTCTGTGAATGTGGAACTCGTCATAAACATTGTGAGATCGTTTAAGGGGAATTGTGGTCCGATATAATAAATATATTATTTTGAAGAACTATTTTGAAGAACTACACTTGGAAACAAGTGCTTCTAAAGTAATACAAAAAATATTACAGCCTCTAATATATTACCTTTTCTATGCAATTAGGATGCTGTGGTATATGCCATTTTGGTTTTAATAATACATTTCCTGTTACGTGATTGCACAGGAAGATCTATTTACGCAATGGGAATGTGGTGTCTACAAGTGCCAGATCTTTAGTATATAGTAAAGGGATGTCTGTGTAATAAAAATGAAAGGCTGTTTACTTTTTCCATTATCAACTTTAGCTGGGGTGGCACAAACAATCTCAATGTGGAGGCAAAACAATCCCAATGGGGAGGCACAAACAATCCCATTGGGGAGGCACAAACAATCTCAATGTGGAGGCAAAACAATCCCAAATGGGGAGGAACAAACAATCTCAAGGTGGAGGCAAAACAATCCCAATGGGGAGGCACAAACAATCTCAATGTGGAGGCAAAACAATCCTAGTGGGGTGGCACAAACAATCTCAATGTGGAGGCAAAACAATCCTAGTGGGGTGGCACAAACAATCCCAATGTGGAGGCACAAACAGTCCCAATGCAGAGGCGCAAACAATCCCAATGGGGAGTCTCAAACAATAAAATGGTGTGGAACAAACTATCCCAATGGGGAGGCACAAACAATCCCATTGGGGAGGCACAAACAATCCTAGTGGGGTGGCACAAACAGTCCCAATGAAGAGGTGCAAACAATGCCAATAGGGAGGCAGAAATAACCGAATGTGGAGGCACAAACAATTCAAATGGTGGGCACAAACCATCCCAATGTAGAGACATAAACAATCCAAATTTGGTGGCACAAACCATCCTAATTCAAAGGCACAAAAAATGCCAATGGGGAAAGCACCAACAAAGCCAAAGGGGTGTCGTAATGCAGAGGCACAAACAATCCCAATGGGGAGGCACAAACAATCTAGTGGCGTGGCACAAATAGTCCCAATGAAGAGGAGCAAACAATGCAAATTGGGAGACAGAAACAACTACAATGCAGAGGCACAAACAATCCCTAAGGGGGACACAAATCTTCCTAATCTGGAGGCACGAACAGTGCCAATCGGAGGTACAAACATGGAGAGGCACAAACTATCCCAATGAGAATGCATAAGCAATCCTAATGAGGAGCCACAAACAATTCCATTGAGGAGGTGTAAGCAATCCCAATGTGGAGGCTCAAACTATTCCTATGGGGAGAACCAAACAATTGCAATGGGGTGGCATAATCAATCCCAATGGGTGGCACAAATAATGCCAATTGGGTGGAACAAACAATTTCATTGTGGAGGCCCAAACAGTCCACTGGGGAGGCAAAAAAACAATGGGGAGGTACAAAAAATCCCAATGGAGAGGCACAGACAATGCCAATGCAGAGGCATAAACAATCCAAATGGGGTGGCACAAACCATCCTAATGCGAAGGCACAAAAAATGTCAATGGGTGAAGCAACAACAAAGCCAGTGGGGTGGCACAAACCATCCTAACGCAGAGGCACAAACAAACACAATGCGGTGGAGCAAAAGATCCCAATGGGGAGGCTCAAACAATCCCAATGGTGTGGCACAAACAATCCCGGTGGAGAGGCACAGACAATCCTAGTGGGGTGGCACAAACAGTCCCAATATAGATGGGCAAACAATGCCAATATGGAGGCAGAATCAATCTCAATGGGATGACACAAACTATTCCAAATGAGAAGGCATAAACAACCACAATGAGGAGGCCCAAACAATTCCAATGAGGAGGCATAAACAATCCCAATGGGGTGGAGCAAAAAATCCAGATGGGGAGACCCAAACAATCCCAATGGGGTGGCACAATCAATCCCAATGGGTTGGAGCAAAAAATCCCAATGGGGTGAAACAAACAATACAAATAATGGTGCCATCAATTACAATGGGGTGCAAAAAACATCCCTATGTGGAGGATAGCTTATACAATCCCAATGGGGAGAATCAAACAATCCCTTTAGGGAGGTACAAGCAATCCTAATGGGGTGGCACAATTAATCCCAATAGGGCAGTGCAAAAAATCTCAATGGGCGGAACAAAAAATCTCAATGTGGAGGCACAAACATTGCCAATGGGATGGCACAATCAATCCCAATAGGATCACACACAAAAAAATCAATGTGTTGAAACAAGCAATGCCAATGTTTGAGCCATCAATTCCAATCCTAATGTGGACGCATATACGATGCCAATGGGGAGACTCAAACAATCCCTATGGGGAGGTACAAACCATTCTAATGGGGTGGGGAAAAAAATCTTAATGTGAACGCACAAACAATTCCAATGGAGAGAAACAAAAGATCCAAATGCGGAAGCTCAAAAAATGCCAGTAGGTAAGCGCAAACAATCCCAATGGGGAGGCACAAACCAAGCTAATGTGCAGGTGCAAATAATCCCAATTGGGTGTGCAAAATATCTCAGAGAGGTCAGACAAATCATGGTCCACTGGAGAAGGAACTAGCAAACCCATATCTTTGTCAATAAAACTGTATGGATAAGTACAAAAAAACTAAATAGAGGCACTCAATCAGAGAACGAAGCAACCTTAATAGGTTAGTTCTGTGGACATGATAACCCACTCTGAGAGCAACCTCTTTTAGCCACTTGTGCCCTACTCAGGGAGAAATATCCTGTAGTATATCAGTCTGGTCCAGCCCCGAAATACCAGGTAATTCTACCCTGAACAGAAGAAACAGCAAACCCCAGACGCGTTTCGGCCTTTATGGGCCTCGTCGGTGAGACACAGCAAGTTCAGCATAGTCTGTGTATTCATAAGCTACAGTGGGGAGACCCATACAGAGACTATTTATTTGATTTTAAGCAGTTAAAACAGAGCTTTTAAGCACTTCTTAATACTACAAAGTACATGTCAGTAAATAGATACCCTGGGATGTTATATGTACGAGCGATATACATCGGTGTACTATATGGATTGAATTAGTAGCAAAAACATAGATTTAACCATCTTTATTGTCACTAATTGATGTTTCCTGCCTGCAAAGCTTACAATCTAATCCATGTCATAGGCCGCAGTGTATTTATTCTATTTGCCCTATCGGCTATTTGCCGACTGCTCCCGAATCCTTGAGATTTGCGCAGCTCCTTTTAGGCAGCCAATCCTGGCTGGCTGGCTCGCCAATTGTAATCACAGTTAATAAACGCCGCGGGTCCCCCAACCCTGGCAGTGACCGGATGCCCGGACGTCTTCTTCTTGGAGTGGTTTTGTAAGGACACGTGAAGTCTAATTGATCAAGTCACATACACCAAACCTCTGTAAAAGGAGAAAGTAGGTCATCCCACCACCCCCAGCTGAAATATGTCAGGACGGGTTAGCGTCAGCGCACAATGCTGACAAAATGACTGCACTTCTTAACCCCTTGTGTATCGGATAACCTACAACCTTCCGAAGATGACCAATCGGAGGCACAGACTTATTACTATCTAACATCACTATTTCAAAGGAGTCTATAATTATTCTTATGAATTGATAATTATATATTATAATATGATATTATTAGTATTATCATAATTATTATAATTGTTATTATAATAATAAATATTTGTATAAGGTTTATCGTGATGTACGCGATGTTTGCGCCATTTATACCTTAAGGTTATTTACATAGTCCCATAATAATCAAGTGCCAGTTACAGTATTTTAAACTCCAAGTATAAATATGGTTGGGGTACATATGGCAGGCGATGGGGTAAAGAGGGAAATATGTTGGTGTGAATACCCTAAACTGGATAATTAGGGAGAAACTGCTTTAAAAAGCCTCTGTCACCTTAAAATCATTTTTTTAGGTTATTCTTAAAGAGCTTGAAAAATTGGCTATATGTTGTGTTATCCATTTTTTTCTAAAGGTAATCTCTCCTGGGAATTTTCATGTTGTTGTTATAGGCAAATGAGCAGATCATGCATATTAATTAGCTCCATTGATATGCTAATTAGGATTACTGTCTGTCTCCGTAGAGGCCAACATAAAGACCCTCAATGTTATCTGGTAGTTAGACCCCTCTCCCACACTTATCATGCACATTAGCATACAGGAGCCGCAAAATCAATTTTAAATATTTCACAAATGATTTACTGCAGAAAAAACTGCTAGTACAATGTAGAAGATTTCAGTCTTGGCTTATGTACATAAAACATTCATACAGTTTCTATATATTACACTTATTTATTACTTTATTGCCAGTTTACCTAGAGGGATAACTATAGCAAAAAGTAGGAGGTGTTGGGGTGCACGTGGCCCCTCATCTCTGGGCAGTGACACTAACCAGTGGGATCCATTCACTGACTGGTCCAGCTAATCACTCCTCTTGACTTAACTGGTGGGACCCATTCATTGACCGGTGGGACCCATTCATTGGCTGGACCAGCTGGTCACTCCTCTTGACTTAACTGGTGGTACCCATTCATTGACCGGTGGGACCCATTCATTGGCTGGTCCAGCTGGTCACTCCTCTTGACTTAACTGGTGGTACCCATTCATTGACCGGTGGGACCCATTCATTGGCTGGTCCAGCTGGTCACTTCTCTTGACTTAACTGGTGGGACCCATTCATTGACCGGTGGGACCCATTCATTGGCTGGTCCAGCTGGTCACTCCTCTTGACTTAACTGGTGGGACCCATTCATTGAACGGTGGGACCAATTCATTGGCTGGTCCAGCTGGTCACTCCTCTTGACTTAACTGGTGGGACCCATTCATTGACCGGTGGGACCCATTCATTGGCTGGTCCAGCTGGTCACTCCTCTTGACTTAACTGGTGGGACCCATTCATTGACCGGTGGGACCCATTCATTGGCTGGTCTAGCTGGTCACTCCTCTTGACTTAACTGGTGGGACCCATTCATTGACCGGTGGGACCCATTCATTGGCTGGTCCAGCTGGTCACTCCTCTTGACTTAACTGCTGGGACCCATTCATTGGCCGGTCCAGCTGGTCAATCCTCTAATTATGAGTTTAATTAGCCAATAGGCATATAAAAATAAATAATATATTTGAATGTTTAATGGGTTTAACTCTAGGAAGAAGTCATATTTCTCCACATGTAATAATTATGAATATCTTCTATGGATTTACCACTGTACAACATGGCAGATTCATTGAAATTTGGACAAAGCACTCGCTGACAAAGGCCACCCTGAAATGTATAAGATTTTCCAAATATTGCCAGAGATTCATATGCAATGTTTCACTTTACAGCACAGAAGGGAGCAGATCCCGTCAGGTGGTCCATTGTGCTATCCCATAGACAGGACCATTTGGATCAACACCATGCTAGTGTTCACTTCTTCACTAAGTTCACCATGAATTTTTTTTTTATAATGTTGGGAATAAAGGACTCTGAGCTATTTACCCAGGTCTCAAAGGGTGGTGGCATGCTCTCCTTGGTGCTAGTTCTCCTAGAATTACACCAAAGGACCATCATAATTTGACAAAAGAAAATCCTGTTATTGATAAAGCACATCTTTATCCCTCAACCAATATTATAATTGGTTTCTCACTGGGTTCCTTGCACATTTTTTAGCAAATCTTTAGGTTCTCTCATGAAAACCTACAACCCAACATGATGGGACATCCTGAACCAAGAAATGTGTTCACATTTTGATGGCCAAGAATGTTGACTGACTATGTAGACTATGTTTTGGCAGTGAAGTGTATTTACAGTCCCTGTCAGTACTTATCTGTCCGTGGGCAGACGTAGCCATGAACTTTGTTTTGGTAAATTAGAAAACTGTTTGAGTCATGAAAGTCAGTTTTCAAATCCTTCTTCTTCTCATTTGACAGAAATGTATATTTGGAAATTTACCACATACATGGGACACATCGCCATTACCTCAGATTGTGGATGCCAGTTTGGGAATTCTGTATTCAACTTTGTATCCTCTTTAACCTCTTGTAGGAAAATAATTCTCAAGCAAATTTTATGAAAGAGAAGAGTAATCAGTAAGTCTTAGGACAATTCTTCCAATGTTGTTTCCAAACACCATGCATGATGATTGTGCCAGTCTCCATTCTCTAGCTTCGAGATGAGGTGACTATACGGCGTGATGACCTTGATGTTACCAAGAGGATATGGTAGTAAAATAATTGAGCTCTTATCCAGTTAAGTATTTTTAAGCTGGACCATAGTTTAGGTCAGGGCCTACATTCTGCTCCTACTGATGAAGACTTGTAATGTGAAACTAGTTAAACTAAAACTTAACTTTTATGATAATCCTTAAAAACACATACAAAAATCAGCCTGAAGGAAACAAGTTTCATCCTTCTACGTGTCCTGATAATTAGGTGATTATTAAATATATTAGTCTACCACTCATTGATATGTCTTATATTATCCTCAGCACTGAAGTATATAACTGTAGATAACAACCAAGGTAATACTGACAAAGATACAACATCTTTACTCAGGGTAAAACTTAATAAAAGTTATGTTTTATGGGCTTCACATTATGTTTACTGACAAAGCTCTCCTACGTATGTCTTGTTTATTTTTGTATCACCTGATGCCCCATATATCTGAGTACCCTCCTTTAGATTTAATATTGTCTTATTATTGATCTACCATAATTCTTTGATGTTTCGGGTTCTCGTGTTTATGAGTCTGAAACTTTAATAAACAGTTAAGCTGATAGAGATTGTATAGTTGTTTAAAAAGAACAATCTCAAGTCAAAAACAAACTTCAAGCCAGTGAAGTTTTGCTTGTCGCAATATGAATCCCAACATTTAGAAAACATACTATAGAACAAGAGTCATGCAATGTATGACAACAACTTTGTTGGGGTAGAATCTTGAAGTGAAGCGCTGTAGTGTTATGGGTTGCCATGGAAACAGTGATAAATGAAAGGTGAACACTAATAACCTTCTTCTTATAAGATTGGTCAAATATGCTATCTTTTACTAAATCCATATATGGCCACGAAAATCATACAGGATGTATTATTTTATTATATTCCTTATTCTTTTTATAATATGAATAAAATATGGGTATCCAAATATTTTTTATTATTTTATTGTTGACATGAAATTGCATTTACTTCCATATTTTCTAACAAGCATTGGGCCTCATTCAATTGAAAGCCCGCAACACGCTCGGAGACAGCCGTATGTCTGCTATCGAGCTGCGGGCTCCCATTGGTCTCCGTTTGCGAGGCTATTCAATTGCTCCAGGTCGCAGGTTTCGATCCTGAAGCCAGCTTTGTAAACCATGCACTGGTTCGGAGCAGTTGTGGGCGGGAACAGTATCAATCCACGAGCCCGTAAAAGCCTATTTTGAATCGACCAATAGAAAATGAGACTGTCATAATTACGGCAGTAAAACATGGAGGTTACATGTCAATCAATCAGGTTCAGGGGTGATTTGTGATCAGAAAATAAATACTTATGAAAATGATGCCAATACTGTTCTAGTCCATGTGGGTGGCCTGATATGTATTAACTTATTGATACCCGAGATCATTTAACCCTGAAATGACACATAAAAATAAAACGTATTTCCTGCAGATGTGCGGGCTTGAGACTGCTGTGCAATTAATTCTAATGTCTGTCATCATTCTCTACGTAATTTACAATGCATTATTACAGTTTTATTAACATTTACACCGCTGCAAATTGGTGTTTAACCCCTTTGCGGGTCCTCTCAACTACATGTAGGATTTTCTCCTCCATCTGTGGTTTACGAGTGTGGATATGTTAGTGAGCTCGGGGAATCGGAACAATTGAATAGCGATTTGGGATTTCAGCCCTGCAAAAGTGACAGCTCAAAGGCTTCAAGATGGTGTAAGTTATGAGCTGGACAGCCGACATTTAACCCAATCCGAGCCCGCAAAAAGACGCCAATTGAAGAGCAAATTTGACTGCGATCTCACTTACGGGCCTCAGGATCTCAAATTCAGCCAAGTGAATGAGGCTCAATATATTTACAGATTATGTCGCCCCCTAAATCATGACTGGATCTCATTTCCCTTGGTATCTCTCCTCCATGGTTCGGATATTCTTGAGAAAATAGCGGCTTGCCTGTCAATAATGACGGCAATAACATTTAAAGCCTGGCTATGTTGTTTGCCACAAAATGCGAGGTTCTCACCCCTCTAACTTGTGGGCCTTGCGATGAGCGCCTCTCCCCTGTCTACTCATTGCAGGCGCCGGCCAACCTGCAGCTTTCGGGCCTCGCAATAAGCGCCTTTGGCACTCAATGCAAGCTCCGCAATAAGTGCCTTTGGCGCTCATTGTGAGCCTCTCCCCACTCTCTCACCCCTTTGTCTCTTTGCCCCCTCTCTA
Organism: Discoglossus pictus; assembly: GCA_027410445.1. NCBI lineage: Eukaryota > Metazoa > Chordata > Amphibia > Anura > Alytidae > Discoglossus > Discoglossus pictus. The sequence goes on from JAPZIH010000986.1 coordinate 29,689, forward strand.
CCTTCTGTGTCTCTTTGCCCCCTCTCCCTCCCCTGTGTCTATTGCCCCCCTCTCTCATCCCTGTGTCTCTTTCTCCCCTCTCTACCTCCTGTGTCTCTTTGCCCCCTCTCCCTCCCCTATGTCTCTTTCCCCCCTCTCTCATCCCTGTGTCTCTTTCCCCCCTCTTTCCCTCTTGTGTCTCTTTGCCCCCTCTCCATCCCCTGTGTCTCTTTCCCCCCTCTCTCATCCCTGTGTCTCTTTCGCCCCTCTTTCCCTCCCATGTCTCTTTGCCCCTCTCCCTCCCCTGTGTCTCTTTCCCCCCTCTCTCATCCCTGTGTCTCTTTCCCCCTCTTTCCCTCCTGTGTATCTTCGCCCCCTCTCCCTCCCCTGTGTCTCTCCCCCCCCTCTCTAATCCCTGTGTCTCTTTCCCCCTCTCTCATCCCTGTGTCTCTTTCCCCCCTCTTTCCCTCCCGTGTCTCTTTGCCCCCTCTCCCTCCCCTATGTTTCTTTCTACCCTCTCTCATCTCTGTGTCTCTTTCCCCCCTCTTTCCCTCCCATGTCTCTTTGCCCCCTCTCCCTCCCCTATGTTTCTTTCTACCCTCTCTCATCCCTGTGTCTCTTTCCCCCCTCTTTCCCTCCCATGTCTCTTTGCCCCCTCTCCCTCCCCTATGTTTCTTTCTACCCTCTCTCATCTCTGTGTCTCTTTCCCCCCTCTTTCCCTCCCATGTCTCTTTGCCCCCTCTCCCTCCCCTGTGTCTCTTTCCCCCCTCTCTCATCCCTGTGTCTCTTTCCCCCTCTTTCCCTCCTTTGTCTCTTCGCCCCCTCTCCCTCCCCTGTGTCTCTCCCCCCCTCTCTCATCCCTGTGTCTCTTTCCCCCTCTCTCATCCCTGTGTCTCTTTCCCCCCTCTTTCCCTCCTTTGTCTCTTTGCCCCCTCTCCCTCCCCTATGTTTCTTTCTACCCTCTCTCATCCCTGTGTCTCTTTCCCCCCTCTTTCCCTCCCATGTCTCTTTGCCCCATCTCCCTACCCTATGTTTCTTTCTACCCTCTCTCATCCCTGTGTCTCTTTCCCCCCTCTTTCCCTCCCGTGTCTCTTTGCCCCCTCTCCCTCCCCTATGTCTCTTTCTACCCTCTCTCATCCCTGTGTCTCTTTCCCCCCTCTTTCCCTCCCGTGTCTATTTGCCCCCTCTCCCTCCCCTATGTTTTTTTCTACCCTCTCTCATCCCTGTGTCTCTTTCCCCCCTCTTTCCCTCCCGTGTCTCTTTGCCCTCTCTCCCTCCCCTATGTTTCTTTTTACCCTCTCTCATCCCTGTGTCTCTTTCCCCCCTCTTTCCCTCCCATGTCTCTTTGCCCCCTCTCCATCCCCTATGTTTCTTTCTACCCTCTCTCCTCCCTGTGTCTCTTTGCCCCCTCTCTCTCCCCTGTGTCTCTTTCCCCCCTCTCTCATCCCTGTGTCTCTTTCCCCCCTCTTTCCCTCCCGTGTCTCTTTGCCCCCTCTCCCTCCCCTGTGTCTCTTTCCCCCCTCTCTCATCCCTGTGTCTCTTCCCCCCCTCTTTCCCTCCTGTGTCTCTTTGCCCCCTCTCCCTCCCCTATGTTTTTTTCTACCCTCTCTCATCCCTGTGTCTCTTTCCCCCCTCTTTCCCTCCCGTGTCTCTTTGCCCCCTCTCCCTCCCCTATGTTTCTTTTTACCCTCTCTCATCCCTGTGTCTCTTTCCCCCCTCTTTCCCTCCCATGTCTCTTTGCCCCCTCTCCATCCCCTATGTTTCTTTCTACCCTCTCTCCTCCCTGTGTGTCTTTGCCCCCTCTCTCTCCCCTGTGTCTCTTTCCCCCCTCTCTCATCCCTGTGTCTCTTTCCCCCCTCTTTCCCTCCCGTGTCTCTTTGCCCCCTCTCCCTCCCCTGTGTCTCTTTCCCCCCTCTCTCATCCCTGTGTCTCTTCCCCCCCTCTTTCCCTCCTGTGTCTCTTTGCCCCCTCTCCCTCCCCTATGTTTCTTTCTACCCTCTCTCATCCCTGTGTCTCTTCCCCCCCCCTCTTTCCCTCCCGTGTCTCTTTGCCCCCTCTCCCTCCCCTATGTTTCTTTCTACCCTCTCTCATCCCTGTGTCTCTTTCCCCCCTCTTTCCCTCCCATGTCTCTTTGCCCCCTCTCCCTCCCCTGTGTCTCTTTCCCCCCTCTCTCATCCCTGTGTCTCTTTGCCCCTCTTTCCCTCCCATGTCTCTTTGCCCCCTCTCTCTCCCCTGTGTCTCTTTCCCCCCTCTCTCATCCCTGTGTCTCTTTCCCCCCCTCTTTCCCTCCTATGTCTCTTTGCCCCCTCTCCCTCCCCTATGTCTCTTTCTACCCTCTCTCATCCCTGTGTCTCTTTCCCCCCTCTTTCCCTCCCGTGTCTCTTTGCCCCCTCTCCCTCCCCTATGTTTTTTTCTACCCTCTCTCATCCCTGTGTCTTTTTCCCCCCCTCTTTCCCTCCCGTGTCTCTTTGCCCCCTCTCCCTCCCCTATGTTTTTTTCTACCCTCTCTCATCCCTGTGTCTCTTTCCCCCCTCTTTCCCTCCCGTGTCTCTTTGCCCCCTCTCCCTCCCCTATGTTTCTTTCTACCCTCTCTCATCCCTGTGTCTCTTTCCCCCCTCTTTCCCTCCCATGTCTCTTTGCCCCCTCTCCATCCCTTATGTTTCTTTCTACCCTCTCTCCTCCCTGTGTCTCTTTGCCCCCTCTCTCTCCCCTGTGTCTCTTTCCCCCCTCTCTCATCCCTGTGTCTCTTTCCCCCCTCTTTCCCTCCCGTGTCTCTTTGCCCCCTCTCCCTCCCCTGTGTCTCTTTCCCCCCTCTCTCATCCCTGTGTCTCTTCCCCCCCTCTTTCCCTCCCGTGTCTCTTTGCCCCCTCTCCCTCCCCTATGTTTCTTTCTACCCTCTCTCATCCCTGTGTCTCTTCCCCCCCCTCTTTCCCTCCCGTGTCTCTTTGCCCCCTCTCCCTCCCCTATGTTTCTTTCTACCCTCTCTCATCCCTGTGTCTCTTTCCCCCCTCTTTCCCTCCCATGTCTCTTTGCCCCCTCTCCATCCCTTATGTTTCTTTCTACCCTCTCTCCTCCCTGTGTCTCTTTGCCCCCTCTCTCTCCCCTGTGTCTCTTTCCCCCCTCTCTCATCCCTGTGTCTCTTTCCCCCCTCTTTCCCTCCCGTGTCTCTTTGCCCCCTCTCCCTCCCCTGTGTCTCTTTCCCCCCTCTCTCATCCCTGTGTCTCTTCCCCCCCTCTTTCCCTCCCGTGTCTCTTTGCCCCCTCTCCCTCCCCTATGTTTCTTTCTACCCTCTCTCATCCCTGTGTCTCTTCCCCCCCCTCTTTCCCTCCCGTGTCTCTTTGCCCCCTCTCCCTCCCCTATGTCTCTTTCTACCCTCTCTCATCCCTGTGTCTCTTTCCCCCCTCTTTCCCTCCCGTGTCTCTTTGCCCCCTCTCCCTCCCCTATGTTTCTTTCTACCCTCTCTCATCCCTGTGTCTCTTTCCCCCCTCTTTCCCTCCCATGTCTCTTTGCCCCCTCTCCATCCCCTATGTTTCTTTCTACCCTCTCTCCTCCCTGTGTCTCTTTGCCCCCTCTCTCTCCCCTGTGTCTCTTTCCCCCCTCTCTCATCCCTGTGTCTCTTTCCCCCCTCTTTCCCTCCCGTGTCTCTTTGCCCCCTCTCCCTCCCCTGTGTCTCTTAACCCCCCTCTCTCATCCCTGTGTCTCTTCCCCCCCTCTTTCCCTCCCGTGTCTCTTTGCCCCCTCTCCCTCCCCTATGTTTCTTTCTACCCTCTCTCATCCCTGTGTCACTCCCCCCCCCCTCTTTCCCTCCCGTGTCTCTTTGCCCCCTCTCCCTCCCCTATGTTTTTTTCTACCCTCTCTCATCCCTGTGTCTCTTTCCCCCCTCTTTCCCTCCCGTGTCTCTTTGCCCCCTCTCCCTCCCCTATGTTTCTTTTTACCCTCTCTCATCCCTGTGTCTCTTTCCCCCCTCTTTCCCTCCCATGTCTCTTTGCCCCCTCTCCATCCCCTATGTTTCTTTCTACCCTCTCTCCTCCCTGTGTGTCTTTGCCCCCTCTCTCTCCCCTGTGTCTCTTTCCCCCCTCTCTCATCCCTGTGTCTCTTTCCCCCCTCTTTCCCTCCCGTGTCTCTTTGCCCCCTCTCCCTCCCCTGTGTCTCTTTCCCCCCTCTCTCATCCCTGTGTCTCTTCCCCCCCTCTTTCCCTCCCGTGTCTCTTTGCCCCCTCTCCCTCCCCTATGTTTCTTTCTACCCTCTCTCATCCCTGTGTCTCTCCCCCCCCCCCCTCTTTCCCTCCCGTGTCTCTTTGCCCCCTCTCCCTCCCCTATGTTTTTTTCTACCCTCTCTCATCCCTGTGTCTCTTTCCCCCCTCTTTCCCTCCCGTGTCGCTTTGCCCCCTCTCCCTCCCCTATGTTTCTTTTTACCCTCTCTCATCCCTGTGTCTCTTTCCCCCCTCTTTCCCTCCCATGTCTCTTTGCCCCCTCTCCATCCCCTATGTTTCTTTCTACCCTCTCTCCTCCTTGTGTCTCTTTGCCCCCTCTCTCTCCCCTGTGTCTCTTTCCCCCCTCTCTCATCCCTGTGCCTCTTTCCCCCCTCTTTCCCTCCCGTGTCTCTTTGCCCCCTCTCCCTCCCCTGTGTCTCTTTCCCCCCTCTCTCATCCCTGTGTCTCTTCCCCCCCTCTTTCCCTCCCGTGTCTCTTTGCCCCCTCTCCTTCCCCTATGTTTCTTTCTACCCTCTCTCATCCCTGTGTCTCTTCCCCCCCCCCTCTTTCCCTCCCGTGTCTCTTTGCCCCCTCTCCCTCCCCTATGTTTCTTTCTACCCTCTCTCATCCCTGTGTCTCTTTCCCCCCTCTTTCCCTCCCATGTCTCTTTGCCCCCTCTCCCTCCCCTGTGTCTCTTTCCCCCCTCTCTCATCCCTGTGTCTCTTTGCCCCTCTTTCCCTCCCATGTCTCTTTGCCCCCTCTCTCTCCCCTGTGTCTCTTTCCCCCCTCTCTCATCCCTGTGTCTCTTTCCCCCCTCTTTCCCTCCCATGTCTCTTTGCCCCCTCTCCCTCCCCTATGTCTCTTTCTACCCTCTCTCATCCCTGTGTCTCTTTCCCCCCTCTTTCTCTCCCGTGTCTCTTTGCCCCCTCTCCCTCCCCTATGTTTTTTTCTACCCTCTCTCATCCCTGTGTATTTTTCCCCCCTCTTTCCCTCCCGTGTCTCTTTGCCCCCTCTCCCTCCCCTATGTTTTTTTCTACCCTCTCTCATCCCTGTGTCTCTTTCCCCCCTCTTTCCCTCCCGTGTCTCTTTGCCCCCTCTCCCTCCCCTATGTTTCTTTCTACCCTCTCTCATCCCTGTGTCTCTTTCCCCCCTCTTTCCCTCCCATGTCTCTTTGCCCCCTCTCCATCCCTTATGTTTCTTTCTACCCTCTCTCCTCCCTGTGTCTCTTTGCCCCCTCTCTCTCCCCTGTGTCTCTTTCCCCCCTCTCTCATCCCTGTGTCTCTTTCCCCCCTCTTTCCCTCCCGTGTCTCTTTGCCCCCTCTCCCTCCCCTGTGTCTCTTTCCCCCCTCTCTCATCCCTGTGTCTCTTCCCCCCCTCTTTCCCTCCCGTGTCTCTTTGCCCCCTCTTCCTCCCCTATGTTTCTTTCTACCCTCTCTCATCCCTGTGTCTCTTCCCCCCCCTCTTTCCCTCCCGTGTCTCTTTGCCCCCTCTCCCTCCCCTATGTTTCTTTCTACCCTCTCTCATCCCTGTGTCTCTTTCCCCCCTCTTTCCCTCCCATGTCTCTTTGCCCCCTCTCCCTCCCCTGTGTCTCTTTCCCCCCTCTCTCATCCCTGTGTCTCTTTGCCCCTCTTTCCCTCCCATGTCTCTTTGCCCCCTCTCCCTCCCCTGTGTCTCTTTCCCCCCTCTCTCATCCCTGTGTCTCTTTCCCCCCTCTTTCCCTCCCATGTCTCTTTGCCCCCTCTCCCTCCCCTATGTCTCTTTCTACCCTCTCTCATCCCTGTGTCTCTTTCCCCCCTCTTTCCCTCCCGTGTCTCTTTGCCCCCTCTCCCTCCCCTATGTTTTTTTCTACCCTCTCTCATCACTGTGTCTCTTTGCCCCTCTTTCCCTCCCATGTCTCTTTCCCCCCTCTCTCATCCCTGTGTCTTTTTCCCCCCTCTTTCCCTCCCGTGTCTCTTTGCCCCCTCTCCCTCCCCTATGTTTCTTTCTACCCTCTCTCATCCCTGTGTCTCTTTCCCCCCTCTTTCCCTCCCATGTCTCTTTGCCCCCTCTCCATCCCCTATGTTTCTTTCTACCCTCTCTCATCCCTGTGTCTCTTCCCCCCCTCTTTCCCTCCCGTGTCTCTTTGCCCCCTCTCCCTCCCCTATGTTTCTTTCTACCCTCTCTCATCCCTGTGTCTCTTTCCCCCCTCTTTCCCTCCCGTGTCTCTTTGCCCCCTCTCCCTCCCCTATGTTTCTTTCTACCCTCTCTCATCCCTGTGTCTCTTCCCCCCCCTCTTTCCCTCCCGTTTCTCTTTGCCCCCTCTCCCTCCCCTATGTTTCTTTCTATCCTCTCTCATCCCTGTGTCTCTTTCCCCCCTCTTTCCCTACTGTGTCTCTTTGCCCCCTCTCCCTCCCCTATGTTTCTTTCTATCCTCTCTCATCCCTGTGTCTCTTTCCCCCCTCTTTCCCTCCCATGTCTCTTTGCCCCCTCTCCCTCCCCTATGTTTCTTTCTACCCTCTCTCATCCCTGTGTCTTCCCCCCTCTTTCCCTCCCGTGTCTCTTTGCCCCCTCTCCCTCCCCTATGTTTCTTTCTACCCTCTCTCATCCCCGTGTCTTTCCCCCTCTTTCCCTCCCGTGTCTCTTTGCCCCCTCTCCCTCCCCTATGTTTCTTTCTATCCTCTCTCATCCCTGTGTCTCTTTCCCCCCTCTTTCCCTACCGTGTCTCTTTGCCCCCTCTCCCTCCCCTATGTTTCTTTCTATCCTCTCTCATCCCTGTGTCTCTTTCCCCCCTCTTTCCCTCCCATGTCTCTTTGCCCCCTCTCCCTCCCCTATGTTTCTTTCTACCCTCTCTCATCCCTGTGTCTCTTTCCCCCCTCTTTCCCTCCCGTGTCTCTTTGCCCCCTCTCCCTCCCCTATGTTTCTTTCTACCCTCTCTCATCCCTGTGTCTCTTTCCCCCCTCTTTCCCTCCCGTGTCTCTTTGCCCCCTCTCCCTCCCCTATGTTTCTTTCTACCCTCTCTCATCCCTATGTCTCTTTCCCCCCTCTTTCCCCCCCGTGTCTCTTTGCCCCCTCCCCTATGTTTCTTTCCACCCTCTCTCACCCCTTTGTCTCTTTCGGAGTAAGTGTTACCGGCTTTGGGCTCTCTTTTACTGCCTTCAGCCTCTTTTTCATCCTGTTACGTTTGTTCGATTTTCGTAGTTCGGCTGTAATTTTCGTTAAATTCATAATTTATGCAAGGTCTGCAATTTTTGCGAGGTCCGGAATTTTTGCGTCCTATGGGACTCACGACGGCCTTCGGCACTCATTGCAGCCCTGCGGGCCTCGCAATGAGTGCCTGCAGGGCTCATCTCCACCCCTGCAATGAGGGCCTCAGTTGTGGCCTGCAATGAGCGCCTTTGGCACTCATTGCAGCTATGTCCTGCAGGCCTCCACCCTCGCAACTGTGCCCCCGCTTCGCTACGCAAGCCCCGAAACAGCTCGCAGTATGACAACTATATATATGACAGCTCGCCTTGTTCATCTATGACTGCTCCTAGATTCTTGGAAAAAAGTGTGAATGCAAAAAGTGTATCTTTAAAGATATCCCGCAACCAAAATTTTTGTAGTTCTTGGATGAGCTAATGGTGGTTTTCTTCTTCATGGTTCCACAGAAAACCTTAGACCACAAACGCGTGTGATCTCCGTACAACGCGCTCCACCAGATTCACTCAGAAGCTTCCAAATCTGTAGACCAACAAAGATACGTTTTTTTGTGTTTAGCGTCACTCGGGTTGGGAAACTTTCCCCTTAAACATTGGTGAAAAAGATCGCTAAACTGTTTTACCCAGACAAATTATTTTTGGAGTTTTTTATTGTACAAACAAATTGCATAAAATTATTTTTCACTATAATTTATAGTTTTGTATAATTCAGTGAAGGCTTACATAGTTACATAGTATTTAAGGTTGAAAAAAGACTTTCAGTCCATCAAGTTCAACCTTTTAAGATCTCCTCTGATCTGCAATATGAGGATTAAATATGAAATAATTAGCTGCTAATTAATTATTAATCCATTTTGTATTTTATTTTTTATTTTAATTTTTTTTTAATTATTAATTAATACAGAGGAAGGCAAACAGAAAAAAAAAACCAAGCCAGACTTAGCCAATCACCTCAAAGGGAAAAAAAATGAATTCCTTCCTGACCCCAGATACTGGGGATCGGATTTCTCCCTAGATCAATACTGTCTCTGTAATTATCCAGGATAACCTTGAATTCCCTTTTTAATTAGAAATAAATCCAGTCCCCTTTTCAAAGTTATCTATCGAATCCGCTGTCACCACCTCCTCTGGTAGAGACTTCCACAGATTAACCACCCTTACTGTGAAGAACCCTTTTCTTTCTTTAATGTGGAATCTTTTTACTTCTAACCTCAAGGGATGTCCTCTTGTCAGTTGAAAACCTCTTGGCACAAAAAGTTCCCCTGACAAATCTTTATACTGACCCTGGATGTATTTATATAAGGTAATCATATCTCCTCTTATAGAGAAAATAAGTGTAATTTGGTTAGTCTTTCTTCATAACTTAGCACCTCCATTCCCCTTATTAGTTTTGTTGCCCTTCTCTGTACTTTTTCCAGCTCTAAAATGTCCTTTTTATGAAGTGGCGCCCAAAATTGTACTCCATATTCCAAATGAGGGCGTACTAGAGATTTGTATAGTGGCAGAATTATATTTGCTTCCCTGGCTTCTATACCCTTCTTAATACATGCTAATATTGTATTTCCCTTTGCAGCTGCTGCTTGGCTTTGAGCACTGTTACCTAGGTGGTTGTCCACTAGCACTCCCAAATCCCTTTCAATATCTGATACCCCTAGATTTGCTCCATTAAGATTATAAATTGCATGGCAATTTTTCCTTCTGAGATGCATAACTTTACATTTATTCGTATTAAATCTCATCTGCCATTTAGATGCCCATTCCTCATTTTTATGTAAATTACTTTGGAGGGAAAGTACATCATTATCTGATTTAATAACCTTGCACAACTTCATGTCATCAGCGAAAATGGAGACACCACACTCCAATCCTACCTTTAAGTCATTAATAAATATGTTAAAAAGGAGAGGACCTAATACTGAACCCTGAGGAACCTCACTTACCACATTAGTCCAATCGGAGTATGTGCCATTTACAACAACCCTTTGCTTCCTGTCTTTTAGCCGGCTCTCAATCCATGAGCAGATATTTACTGCAATTCCTGTATCCCTTAGTTTGCACAATAGTCTCCCATGTGGCACTGTATAAAAAGCCTTTGCAAAATCCAAAAAGACTACATCCACTGAGTTGCCTTGATCCAAGTTCCTTCTGACCTCCTCATAGAAAGTAATTAGATTTGTTTGACATGACCTATTCCTCATAAATCCATGTTGACTCCTACTTATAATCCTGTTCGAACAGACATATTCTTGTATATTATAACTTATTAACCTTACTAAAAGCTTCCCAACTACAGATGTGATGCTCACTGGTCTATAATTCACCGGATTTGCTTTTGCTCCCTTCTTAAATATCGGTATCACCTCAACTTTTCTCCAGTCATCTGGTAGAGACCCTGTGTCGAGTGAATCTTGGAAAATTAAATATAATGGTTTGGCTATTACAGAACCCAGCTCCCTCAGTACCCGTGGATGTATTCCATCAGGACCCGGCGCTATATTAATATTTATTTTTTTCAATCTCTTTTGTATTACTTCCTGTGTTATACCGAAGAAAAGAACCTATTTTGCTGCTCCGCTATTTAATTCTACCCACAAACATTCAACTTTATCACTAGGTCCACCATAAATATCTTCTCTGACTATAGGCTTAAATTCAGGCTTAACATACAGACTAACCCCTCCTCCTATTTTACCATTACCCCTATCTTTCCTAAATAGGCTATAACCATCCAGATTAACAGTCCAGTCATTAGATTCCTCCCACCACGTTTCAGTAATGCCTATTATATCCCATTTTTTATTAATTGCTAATAATTCTAGCTCTACCATTTTTCCTGGCAAGCTTCTGGCATTAGCAAGCATACACCTTATGTTATGAGTCTGTAGTGCTGAAGTGCCTGCCCCTGTACTTGAGTTACTTAGTACTACCTCCCAATTGACTATACAACCGCTCCCCCCATCTACTCCCCTATGAGTTGTTAATTCATCCCTTATACCCTCTACACTTTCTACCGCATTACTTATATTTAGTCCCTCCCCCCACCTACGAGTTTAAAACTCCTCCATCCTTTCTACCATCCTATCCCCTAATACAAAAGCTCCCTCATCATTAAGATTCAATCCATCCCTACTGTAGACCGTAGCTCTGCTTAAAAAAAACAATAACTTCTCCGCGAGGTGGGAGAATGCCACCTTGTGGCCAGGTTGTAGACAGTCCTTTATCTTGGGTAGTCTGCCACCTGGTGGTCAGCTTGAAAACAGTCCTTTAACTTGGGTAGTGCCACCTTGTGGCCAGGAAATAAACAGTCTCTTTACAGGTGAGGGTCCCAGCGGGATTAGGTCGCCCTCTTCAGCAACCTCTGGGACCCCGCTCCACTCTGGGTCACAGCTCCGCTCTGTGGGACACAGCTCTCCTCTCTAGCTCCTTGCTCTGTGGGACACAGCTCTCCTCTCGGGGACACAGCGCTCCTCTCTCGGACACAGCGCTCCTCTCTCGGACACAGCGCTCCTCTCTCGGACACAGTGCTCCACTCTCGGACACAGCGCTCCACTCTCGGACACAGCGCTCCACTCTCGGACACAGCGCTCCTCTCTGGGACACAGCGCTCCTCTCTGGGACACAGCGCTCCTCTCTCGGACACAGCGTTACTCTCTCGGACACAGCGCTCCTCTCTGGGACACAGCGCTCCTCTCTCAGACACAGCGCTCCTCTCTCGGACACAGCTCTCCTCTCTGGGACACAGCGCTCCTCTCTGGGACACAGCGCTCCTCTCTGGGACACAGCTCTCTTCTCTGGGACACGGTTGCGGGTGAAGCATAGGGCCCGCCCGTCTCTCCTGTATGCTTCACCCCAGGGACCCTTGCATACACAAACTCACTTGTATTCACTTCTCTTTATCTTCACTTCTTCCCTGGGGCATAATACTTCAGCATCAACCGTGCCTAGGCCTTTAAGGCAAAACTCTGCCTGGGAATCCTCACTTATTCCCTTCACTTACTTGGCTTCCTTGTGACTTCTCCTCCTGAGTCTGAAGTCAATCTTCCAGCTCATACAACTTGCTGTAGTCCCCGTTCTCCCAGTAACAGTCACTTGGCGATCCTTTACAGGGTAGTTCACAACTTCACTGTATTTCCACACCAGATCACCTTCCACTCTGTGCTTGTTCCTCTCAGCAGCACAGCTGCCTAGGGCCTAGTCAGCCCCTCCTCCTCCTTTCCATGCCTGCTTTCCAGTCTTTTAAAGGGGAGTTGCTCCAATTAGGAGTTCTTTCAGAAGTGTTAACTCCTTCACTTCTGACAAGAACTCACACTCCACTTGCTTGTCAACACTTCCACACACCCCCCCCCCCCCCCCCTCAGCTCAACAACATGGTGTTGGGCGACATGCCGAGAGGCCGGACATCCGGTAGGGTCGCTCACCACTCAAGAACTCCTCGTTCTGGGCCGTCCGCATCGAGGTAGCAGGCTGCGATCGTGGCCGCCTGTAAATCCATCTTCTCATTTCCTTACTGGTCTGTTGGCCTCCTTCATGTGTGTCGCCTTTATCAGGAAGGAGTGAATCTCTCAACTTTGTAGCGCTGTCCTCGAACAGCCTTGCTTTAAGACTTGGGAGCTTTTCAACTGTTTTTCTCTGAATTATCTCATCAGTTGTTTCAGCAGACCCAATGACAGATACCACATCTGCCCTTAGCTCCTCCTGTCCATCTGCCGTCGTCCCTTTACGGACGATATTTAGGTTAACTCTCCTCTCAATCACAGGCTTGGCTTTATGCAGGGAGTGCTTCAGAAAACGCTCTTTCCAAACTTCTAGTTCTTTATTTTGCTTATGTTCATCCAACTTAACAAATGAGCCATCATCGGGGCACCAACAGGGCTTTTCCAGCTTGGAAAGCTTTGCTTTATGTTGTTTTGGTACCGGAATTTTAGAGGTCTCCTCAACAGTCTGAGAATCCAGTAGGGGCACAGGGATTTTCTGCTGGATTTCACAAGTAGGATCTACATCTTCACTTACAGGCCTCGAAATGGACTCTGGCTTATCCACCTGGTCCTCCGAATCCACTGTGTGCCAAGCCCTGGGTGGCTCATCAGAACTCTTGGCAGGCTCACTTCCTCCAACTTTAGTTCCTTCTAATACCTCGCCCGTACAAGCCTGTGATGCTTGGGTGGAATTATTTGCATTCCCTTTAGATTTTTCTGCTGGAGCAGAGTCTCTTGTTTTGACTTCTTTTTTATCACTCAAGACCAACTTGCGTTCAAAACTGCATGGCTGATACTTTGTTGATTTAATAAGCTGCAAGTCATACCCTTCGCAAGGTGGCCTTGGCCGACGCTTGAAGAAATCATGAATGCTTTCTGCAGGCAGTTCCTTTGCTGCCTCCTCCATCAGATATGTAAATTCTTCTTCTTTACCATCAGCAGGGATGATTTCAGGGAGTTTTTCGTCAAGTGGTGGCACATTTTCCTTTGTGCCAATAATTTCAAAGCCCACAGTATTCGTTTCCATAATGTCTACTACATGATGTACAGTTTCTGCTTCTACAGACAGCTTTGTACTTTCTGCCACTGCTTGAAGGATGTGATCAACAGGCTTCTGTTGTTCTTCCACCCTCTTTGCCTTGTCGCTTTCCTCTGGCACAGGTGTAGCTTCATCTGTTGTTGCAGGTGACTCTTCTAATTGGGGAACCGCCGACAACATTTCAGTGGTCTCTTCAGCACACAAGATTTCGATTGCCTCCTCCAGAGCTGGTAATGCTCCTGAAGTTAACTCTACCTCATGGGTTAGAACATTCTCAGTTTCAAGTTTATTTTTGTTTGTAGACAACTGAAGTTCCTTTGCTTGCTTAGCCACGACAAACTCAACCAGCGGAACTACGGTTGGTTCATCAGAGTCGTCATAAAATCCTTCTGCCTGTGCAGCTTGTCCAGCTTCCTTAAGTGGCGTGTGCTCCAGTTTTGATACAGGAACAGTCTTTTCTAAGGTGTTCACATCGGACACTGGCCTAGCCACACTTTCTAGCTGGTCTCCATTAGACGCCTCTTTGTCATTTTCCCCACGGTCTAAGGTCAACAGTGGTATTTGCCGGGGCTTCTGTCGAAATTGAGAGATGTTCTCCTCTTTATCACTGTGTGGCCGCTCCCACACCACTGATTCGTTCAGCTTAGGCTTTGGGGGACATATCCTCCGCTCCCAAATAGGCATCAATTTCTCATTCCTGTAGGACACTGGGTAGTCCTCGAATGTCGGCTTCCTCCGCCATTCAGGGATATACTCGGGCCTCATATTACCGTGGGCTTGTCTTTGGAGCTTTACAAAACGCTGTTTCTCCTCCTCTAAGGCCATTCTATCTGCACCAGCAGGCTTTTTGGGGCTCTCAGCAACTTCTTTGGGGCTCTCAGCGACCTCTTTGGGGCTCTCAGCGACCTCTTTGGGGCTCTCAGCGACCTCTTTGGGGCTCTCAGCGACCTCTTTGGGGCTCTCAGCAATCTCTTTGGGGCTCTCAGCAATCTCTTTGGGGCTCTCAGCAATCTCTTTGGCTCGATCGGCCGACTCTGCGGGCTCTCTCTCCGACTCTGCGGGCACTCTCTCCGACTCTGCGGGCACTCTCTCCGACTCTGCGGGCACTCTCTCCGACTCTGCGGGCACTCTCTCCGACTCTGCGGGCACTCTCTCCGACTCTGCGGGCACTCTCTCCGACTCTCTCTCCGACTCTGCGGGCACTCTCTCCGACTCTGCGGGCACTCTCTCCGACTCTGCGGGCACTCTCTCCGACTCTGCGGGCACTCTGGAGCCTTCTACGGCCTCCCTCGCGGCTCCTGCCGTCTCACTCGCGGCTCCTGCCGTCTCACTCATGGCACTGCACCTGGTGGCTTTTTCCACTCTCTCTTTCTCCTTGTTTACTACTAGGTCAGGTTTGGTTGGCCTTCCCTTAACAGGGAAACTGTAACTTAGACTTGGCCCGACAAGTATGTCTCTTGGGTAGCGATACGCCTGTCTGGCAAAAAAATTCCAGGGGTGCGCTCTCTGTACTTTCTTTACTCCTATACGATCAAGGATCTCCTCTTTCAGGGTGCAATAATTGGTTGCCATTTCTTCAGGCAAAAACCCATACGCTTCCTGTGCTTCTCCACACAGATAGGGACCCAGGACTGTGGCCCAGTGCTGTTTAGGCCAACCTTCCCTGGTAGCAATCTTCTCAAAATTCAGGAGGTAGGTTTCTACATCATCTTGAGCTGTCATTTTCTTTAGAAAGCAATTAGGGTTCATAACCCTGCTTGATTTTGGACACCCATTGTTCTCTGTAGATCTCAATCGCTGCAGCTGCACTTTCTGTGCTTCTAAAGACTCTCTCATCTGTACCCTGTCGACTTCCATTTGTCTCTGCCATTTCTCTGTGGCCTCTCTATATCTTGCAGTAACCTCTCCAAAACCTTTATCTTCCTCTTTTGCGGCCTGGATGCTATGCTCTGCAATCATTTCTCTCTTTTCTGACTGGCTCTGACCAAGCTTAGCAGCCAGCACTCTGTTCAACTCGGCTTGCTGTTTGTTCAACCCCCGCTGGGCTTCTATAAAAGCTTTCAAGGCCTCTTCCATATTTATGCTGTACGGTGGGCTGTCTTCTTCAACACAGACATTTTTCAATCCCACAAATGACACCGTGTGATCAGGATGGCCGCGTATAGCGGTGGTTTCTGGAAATGAGGGCTGATACGGCTTGGAAGTGCAGCAAATTGGTTTATTTACAGGAAAGAAAAACAGCGGTAGCCGTAGCTCTGCTTAAAAAAAACAATAACTTCTCCGCGAGGTGGGAGAATGCCACCTTGTGGCTAGGTTGTAGACAGTCCTTTATCTTGGGTAGTCTGCCACCTGGTGGTCAGCTTGAAAACAGTCCTTTAACTTGGGTAGTGCCACCTTGTGGCCAGGAAATAAACAGTCTCTTTACAGGTGAGGGTCCCAGCGAGATTAGGTCGCCCTCTTCAGCAACCTCTGGGACCCCGCTCCACTCTGGGTCACAGCTCCGCTCTGTGGGACACAGCTCTCCTCTCTAGCTCCTCGCTCTGTGGGACACAGCTCTCCTCTCGGGGACACAGCGCTCCTCTCTCGGACACATCGCTCCTCTCTCGGACACAGCGCTCCTCTCTCGGACACAGCGCTCCTCTCTCGGACACAGCGTTCCTCTCTCGGACACAGCGCTCCTCTCTCGGACACAGCGCTCCTCTCTCGGACACAGCGCTCCACTCTCGGACACAGCGCTCCTCTCTCGGACACAGCGCTCCTCTCTCGGACACAGCGCTCCTCTCTCGGACACAGCTCTCTTCTCTGGGACACAGCGCTCCTCTCTGGGATACAGCGCTCCTCTCTGGGACTCAGCGCTCCTCTCTGGGACTCCGCGCTCCTCTCTCGGACTCAGCTCTCCTCTCTCGGACACAGCGCTCCTCTCTGGGACACAGCGCTCCTCTCTGGGACACAGCGCTCCTCTCTCGGACACAGCGCTCCTCTCTCGGACACAGTGCTCCTCTCTCGGACACAGCGCTCCTCTCTGGGACACAGCGCTCCTCTCTGGGACACAGCGCTCCTCTCTGGGACACAGCTCTCTTCTCTGGGACACAGCGCTCCTCTCTCGGACACAGCGCTCCTCTCTCGGACACAGCGCTCCTCTCTCGGACACAGCGCTCCTCTCTGGGACACAGCGCTCCTCTCTGGGACACAGCGCTCCTCTCTCGGACACAGCGCTCCTCTCTCGGACTCAGCGCTCCTCTCTGGGACACAGCGCTCCTCTCTGGGACACAGCTCTCTTCTCTGGGACACGGTTGCGGGTGAAGCATAGGGCCCGCCCGTCTCTCCCGTATGCTTCACCCCAGGGACCCTTGCATACACAAACTCACTTGTATTCACTTCTCTTTATCTTCACTTCTTCCCTGGGGCATAATACTTCAGCACCAACCGTGCCTAGGCCTTTAAGGCAAAACTCTGCCTGGGAATCCTCACTTATTCCCTTCACTTACTTGGCTTCCTTGTGACTTCTCCTCCTGAGTCTGAAGTCAATCTTCCAGCTCACACGACTTGCTGTAGTCCCCGTTCTCCCAGTAACAGTCACTTGGCGATCCTTTACAGGGTAGTTCACAACTTCACTGTATATCCACACCAGATCACCTTCCACTCTGTGCTTGTTCCTCTCAGCAGCACAGCTGCCTAGGGCCTAGTCAGCCCCTCCTCCTCCTTTCCATGCCTGCTTTCCAGTCTTTTAAAGGGGAGTTGCTCCAATTAGGAGTTCTTTCAGAAGTGTTAACTCCTTCACTTCTGACAAGAACTCACACTCCACTTGCTTGTCAACACTTCCAAGGAGCAAACGATCACAATATATATATGTATGTATGTATGTGTGTGCGTATGTGTGTTTATGGGTCGGGTGGGGGGTAAAGTAGATTTTTTTACATTGCCTGATCACCCACTATTACATTACATCACTACATTTCCTTTTTTAATTAATATTTTATCCCTGGTTTCTGGTGGTAATTGATCCCTGGCACCTATTGGATTGAAGTGATCACAGTGTGTTCCTGCGCGGTAATTACCTAACCAGGACTCACCTGGGTCAGATTGAAAACTCACAAACTTACAATGTAAAGGGTTGGGTGATGGATACAAGATGGCATAGGACCATATTCAATATTGGATTGAAGTGATCACAGTGTGTTCCTGTGCGGTAATCACCTAACCAGGACTCACCTGGGTCAGATTGAAAACTCACAAACTTACAATGTAAAGGGTTGGGTGATGGATACAAGATGGCATAGGACCATATTCAATATGTAATGGTGGAACCAGACGATTAGAAGGGTTAACTAAAGGCTTATACCTAACAATACTCTTTCCAGGAATGAAGCTATCTCTTCTGGACCAATCCTTCCTTTGATGTCTTTCTCTGTAGCCCTAAGGTGTCACAAAGACAGAAAACATTCTGAGGTCGACTTTACGCCCAAGCAGCAGTGCAATCACTTTTTTATAACAATGCTTATTTTTTTTTCATGCTTTAGATTTCCTTCATTCCCACAAAATATAACACTATGACAGAAGACTTTTGGTTTTATTCATGAAAAAGTACAGCTATTCATGAATATAAATAGACTATGAATAGATTCCATTCCCCATGGTCGTGAGTTTTTCCTGTTTCTTCCATCAGCCCCGAATATCCATGCAGAAAAATAATGTGAAATGAAGACAAAGCCATGTTTCTCATTCTATGTAATGATATTTTTGTACCTTTTGCTAGAAGATTCCATACTTGAAGTCTGAGCTTGCCATTTTGCTCGGTCCAAATCTTGTACAACATCATTAAGTTCAGGTGAGGCCTACTGAAATCTTCAGGACTGAGTGTAGGGTCTGGAGCAGTTTGAGGTGCTATGTGTGGTCCAACATCTAAATGACTGGTTGGCTCACGCTGAACCATTCGTAATGCAAAGGGCATGCTTTTCTTCTTACCTTTCACCCATTCAGTAAGGCTAATATATCACGTATGCAGATGAGAAGCCCACTTGTGCTAATCATCAACATGACAACAAAAATGTTCTAGTTCTATATTTGTTTCACAGTCTTTGTTATAGAATAATCTGCCATTTTATAATATATTGTCCACACACATAACAATACTTATCTGGTCAATTAATATACCCACAATGCTAGTACAGTACAAGCAACAAAAGTGAGGTTAGGTGATGAGTTTCCTCCCACTTCAGATCATTTGTTACCATCCACAACAATTAAAACAAATATCTATTTTTGATAGAAAAATGGATTATAACATAAAAAGGTGACAAGATGGCCTTTTTTAAAGTCTAGACCTGAATTCAAATGAAAATGAAAAAAAGGCAGCAGCTAATATATTTACAAAAATATGTGGAAATCTCGGTTAGTAGTACTAAGAGCTTTTTAGACGTCCAGTATTTGTGAAATTTCATTCAAATCAAAACCTTTTCTTTCAATGCAAACACCAAAACCCTTTTTGTTAAAACAATATATGATAAATATACAAAATATTCATGAAATGTAAAGATCAAGTCCCCACAATCACCGATATATCCCTGTACATGTGGGCTCATAGGTGTGCTAATATTACCTTTAATAACTTTCTTCTCACATAGCATCATACAATAATAAAGAAAACTAGTTTAGATATCCAGAGTAATATCCTATAGACAGCCCTTAGTAGGGTTATTGCACTTGTATCATTAAGAACAGATACTGCCCTTTATATTGCCCTGACTTAGTAAGAAAGTTCCCAATCGAAATGTTGTGGGGTGTAATTTGTAGGATTGCTCCAGGACAATAAGCTGTTGGGCATCTTCCGATGACTGGTAGACAGGGTAATTTGTCACCCAGATCCCAGGAATCGAACAGTTTGCTGTCTCCCGGGTGCTCGGGTTCGGCATGTTGTGGATCGGGTGGATAAATTATTGGGAGGGGCTGGTAATGAACCGGCGGTCTTGGTACACATTGGTACCAATGACAAAGTTAGTGGAAGATGGAGCGTCCTAAAGAATGATTTTAGAGAATTAGGGAATAAGCTTAAAGCAAGGACCTCCAAGGTAGTATTTTCTGAGATACTACCAGTGCCACGTGCTAGCCCAGGGAGGCAGAAGGAGCTTAGGGAGGTTAATGCGTGGCTAAAAAAGTGGTGCAGTGCAGAGGGTTTGGGGTTTTTAGAGCACTGGGCTGACTTCTCACTTCGGTACAATCTCTACAGTAGGGATGGATTGCACCTTAATGATGAGGGCGCTTTTGTGCTAGGGGATAGGATGGTAGAACGGCTGGGGGAGTTTTTAAACTTGTAGGTGGGGGGGAGGGACTATATAAAAGTATTGGGGTAAATAGGGTAGAGAGGGAAAGGGATGAATTATTTACCCATGGGGGAGGAGAAGGGGGGAGGGTTACAAGAGAAAGTAGGGAGGTATTAATAGGGGCCTCAAATACAGTGGCAGGCACTTCACAACAGCAGAGCCATAGCAACATAAAGTGTATGATTGCTAACGCAAGAAGTTTGCCTGGGAAAATGGATGAGCTAGAAATATTAGCAGTACAAGAAAAATGGGGCTTAATAGGCATTACGGAAACATGGTGGGATGAATCTCATGACTGGACTGTTAATCTGGATGGTTATAACCTATTTAGGAAAGATAGGGGAAATGGTAAAAGAAGAGGAGGGATCTGTCTTTATGTTAAGCCTGAATTTAAGCCTATAGTTAGAGAAGATATTTATGCTGGCACTAACGGCATCATTGAATCCTTG
This sequence comes from Discoglossus pictus, assembly GCA_027410445.1. Classification (NCBI taxonomy): domain Eukaryota; kingdom Metazoa; phylum Chordata; class Amphibia; order Anura; family Alytidae; genus Discoglossus; species Discoglossus pictus. Next base: position 49,322 of record JAPZIH010000986.1, read on the forward strand.
TGGGTTGAGCTAAATAGTGGAGGAGCTAATTCTAAATGCATATTGGTGGGAGTATGCTATAAACCCCCAAATATAGCTGAAAGTGAGGAAATACAATTATTGTTACAGATTGGAAATGCAGCTAAGCACGGGCAAGTTCTAATAATGGGAGACTTTAATTACCCTGATATAAACTGGATAAACGAGACCAGCAGCTCAGCTAAGGGGAGCAGGTTCTTGAGTACACTCAGGGATCATTATCTAGCTCAGGTAATACAAGAACCTACTAGAAATGGGGCCATCTTGGATTTAGTCATCACAAGTAATATTGATATAATATCAAATGTAAAAATAGGGGAAACCTTGGGGAACAGTGATCACAACACAGTCTCATTTGAGATTGAATACAAAAAACAGAGTTGTAAGGGGCCAACAAAAACTCTAAATTTTAAAAGGGCTAACTTTAATGGGCTACGGGCAGCAATACAACATATAGACTGGGACAAAGAACTTACAGGGAAGAATACTGAAAATAAATGGACAACATTCAAATCCTTACTAAATAAACATACTCATCGGCATGTACTATGTGGAAATAAAATGAATAGGAGTAAATCACATCCCATGTGGCTTAACAATGACTTAAAGATCATGATGAGGAAAAAGAAACATGCATTTAAATTATACAAGAAGGAGGGAACAGAGGCAGCTTTATGTGACTATAAGGAAATCAACAAGGCTTGCAAAAGGGCTATTAGACTGGCTAAAATAGAAAATGAGAAGTCAGTTGCAAAGGAAAGTAAGACTAACCCTAAAATATTTTATAAATATATTAATGGGAAGAAGGCCAGGAAGGAATCGATAGGACCATTACAATGTGACACAGGCCATCTGATAATTAGTGACCAGGAAAAGGCAGATGAGCTAAATAGGTTCTTTTCTTCGGTATACACAAGGGAGGTACCAGTGGTTGGGACACAGCAACATAATGGGGCTACACTACCTTCACTGAATAATTGGTTAACGCAGGAAGAAATACAAAAGAGGTTGGAGAAAATAAATGTTAATAAAGCCCCAGGTCCTGATGGAATACATCCAAGGGTACTGAGGGAGCTGGGTTCTGTAATAGCCAAACCATTATATCTAATCTTTAAAGACTCGCTCACTACAGGGTCTCTACCAGATGACTGGAGAAAAGCAGAGGTGATACCTATATTTAAGAAGGGATCTAGAGCAAATCCGGGGAATTATAGACCAGTGAGCCTCACTTCTGTAGTTGGGAAGCTTTTAGAAGGGTTAATAAGGGACAGAATACAAGAATATGTCTATTTGAACAGGATCATAGGTAGCAGTCAACATGGATTTATGAAGGAAAGGTCGTGTCAGACCAATCTAATTAGTTTTTATGAGGAGGTTAGTAGGAACTTGGATCAAGGCAACTCAGTGGATGTAGTCTTTTTAGATTTTTCAAAGGCATTTGATACAGTGCCACATGGAAGACTAGTGAGCAAACTAAGGGATACAGGAATTGCAGTAAATATCTGCTCATGGATCGAGAGCTGGCTAAAAGACAGGAAGCAAAGGGTTGTTGTAAATGGAACATACTCCGATTGGTCTAATGTGATAAGTGGGGTTCCTCATGGCTCAGTATTGGGTCCTCTCCTTTTTAACATATTTATTAATGACATTGAAGTAGGACTCGAATGTAGTGTCTCCATTTTTGCTGATGACACTAAGTTGTGCAAGGTATTAAAATCAGATAATGATGTACTTTCCCTACAAAAGGATTTGCATAAATTAGAGAAATGGGCGGCTAAATGGCAGATGAGATTTAATACAAATAAATGTAAGGTTATGCATTTGGGAAGGAACAATAGCCAAGCAATCTATAATCTTAATGGAGCAAATCTAGGGGTATCAGATATTGAAAGGGATTTGGGAGTACTAGTGGACAACCACCTAGGTAACAGCGCTCAAAGCCAAGCAGCAGCTGCAAAGGCAAATAAAATATTAGCATGTATTAGGAAGGGTATAGAAGCCAGGGAAGAAGATATCATTCTGCCACTATACAAATCTCTAGTACGTCCTCATTTGGAATATGGAGGACAATTTTGGGCACCACTTCATAAAAAGGACATTTTAGAGCTGGAAAAGTACAGAGAAGGGCAACAAAACTAATAAGGGGAATGGAGGGGCTAAGTTATGAAGAAAGACTAAACAAATTAAACTTATTTTCGCTAGAAAAAAGGCGTCTAAGAGGAGATATGATTACCTTATATAAATACATCCAGGGTCAGTATAAAGATTTGTCACGGGAGCTTTTTGTAACAAGAGATTTTCAACTGACAAGAGGACATCCGTTGAGGTTAGAGGAAAAAAGATTTCACCTTAAACAAAGAAAAGGGTTCTTCACAGTTAGGGTGGTTAAACTGTGGAATTCTCTACCAAAGGAGGTGGTGACAGCGAATTCGATAGACAACTTCAAAAAGGGGTTAGATATATTTCTGAATAAAGAGGGCATTCAAGGCTATCCTAGATAACTAGCAAGGAATATTGATCCAGGGAGAAATTTGATCGCCAGTTTCTGGGGTCAGGAAGGAATTTTGCTTTTTTTTCCCCTTATGAGACAATTGGCAAAGTTTCAATGGGTTTTTTTTTATGTTTGCCTTCCTCTGGATCAATTAACAATAATAATAAATAGTCCAAATTAAAAAGATCAATAGAGATCTAAAAAGGTTGAACTTGATGGACTAACTCTTTATTCATCCTCCAATACTATACTATTAATAATTATTTAATCAATAATTTAATTAATAACTAATCCGCATATTGCAGATCAGAGGAGATCTTAACAGGTTGAACTTGATGGACTGAAAGTCTTTTTTCAACCTTAATTACTATGTAACTATGTAACTTTTGCCCCTTCTATCACGCCTGGCAAGCATATCAGAGCCACCACTGAGTGGGCATCCCGATTGGTCATACTCATGTCTTTGAATTTTCTCCTATAGGTCTCTGAGTTATGGGGTACTGGGCCAATAGAACCCACCTGACCTCCTCATAGTCCTCAGCAAACTCCCCGATAGGTATGCTTGCGCAGCCACTCAACTGCCCTACCCGGATCCATTCACATTCTTGAGGATCCACATGGTGGAGTTTGTACCGCGACTCAAAACCCTGCAGATATTCATTGATGTCCTCTGAGACTATATCAGGTTTCTGGACATCTTCATAAGGTCGTCAGTCCCCACTACCTATTCACATACAGTATGTTCTTCATTACAGGGATTGAAGAGGTGTGAGATGGGTTAGGTGAAGACCATTCTTTTTGCACCTGCTGCTTCACCATCTTCATGAGTTCAGTCCTCAGATCTGGTGTCGGGTCCTCTCCAGGGAGACAACTTGGTTGTGATAACTCTGATTGGCCTCTTCATCTTGAGTTAGCTTGGGTAGATCTGATCACTCTCCTTGGGACCTGGGGACGGCACCATATTGGTCTTCATCCAGATGCTTTAAATCCTGGACAACAGCAGCTCTAATGTTGGTCCCCAGCATCTCCACACCTCTAGTCTTGATTGCTCCCATAGTTCAGCCATGGTCCTTTTCCCCATAATCGGCCATGGAGAGTCAGATGCCCAAACAGTGCCAATCCCACCGCTGCCAGAAGTATGTAACAGAACCAAAGCCAGATGGATAGGCTAAGACGAATAGGGTTTCGGCATTAGGACTCTAGAATATTCACTAATAATGTAGTGGAAAAGAATTGGACAACAGCGTTGTTGTGTGCTTCCATACTAGCACCCCCAGTATATAGGGAGGAATCACACTCAGGCGTTACTAATAAACAAAAATATAACTAGTCCATCCCCAGAATATACCCAATGGCCCCCGGATACATGTATGTAGCATTCTCCATATGCACCAAGGGGAAACATGACATGGTTTGTCACATACGTACCTGGAGAATGGAGGTGGGTGCCAAGGTAATGCGGTGGCCAAAACAAGGAGTGGAGTACATGCAGGTCACCCAAGCCCTCAGCAAGGGGTTAATGTTATGTCAGTTCTCCCCTGGGGTGTGAGCCATCTATCTGGGAGAGGCTATATTGTGTGAGACAGGAGGAACCAAGTCCCTTCTTCATCTGCTAAGAAATCTATAATGCCACTTCATAACCTCTTGTTCCTGTACCCATACAGGATGGAAGAAGTCAGCTCTGTTAAGTTATGTTCATAAGAACCAGACTAATCAGGCTCTGTAGCCTCCTATGATGGAATTCACACTGTCCATTTAAGGTTTAAGCTAAGGATATATATTATATTTATATTATTTTGTAGCCTTACTGTAACAATTATTCAGTAGCAGCAGCTGATATTTCCAATTATAATTATCTACTTCTAGAAGTGGTTGGTGACCTTGGCTGTAGATAAGTATTTGAGCTCCTACAGATGAAATGTGGATCCTAAGTGCCATATCTTTCAATATGATTAATTAAAACTTAAGTCTGAAGGCAAGCAACTCAAACAAGACACTGGCTGCGAACATGTAAGAATAATTATATTTAATAGTTAAAGGATCCAAATGTAGTATGGGTAATAATAAATACTTTCGATAACGGAATGATATTAATAAATGTTTTCCTACAGTAAACTAACATTGAAGTTTACAATATTTTGCTACCAGTCTTTCTCATCCACCCACAGACCAAGATACTAATCTTTTGTTAATAAGAGATCATTGTCTTAAATGGCCCCTGACGCTTTGGACCCTATTTGTGTCACTGAATTCAAGAATTATATCAAGAGAGTGCATTGTGACTGAGGATAAAGTGTTTCTTCTAGAAAGAGCTGTAATACTTGTGTGTTTGTCTTGAAGATTGACCCAGCTGGTCCTCATACGTCCTAGGTAAATGGGTATTAGTTGGGATCTGTGAGTCCCAAAAGGTGGGTCAGCTAGGTATAGATGATGACAAAGCCCAAGGCACACCCAAACTTTGGGGTTGATTGAAGATGCCACTGAAGGACTGGAGTCACTACAGTTACTGGCCATGAAGTAGTCTCAATTCAGAGCAAATCTCAGGGATAAGTCCAAGATGCTACTCTGTGACTGGGGTAACTTCTGCTACAGAGTTGAGGCAGCGACAGAATTTATTTTCCTCGGATCCGAAATCTCTGCAGATGGTGACTGTAGCTAAGAAATTAAAAGACGTTTGCTTCTGGGAAGGAGAGCTATGGCAAGCTTGGACAAGTTAGTAAAAAGTAAAGATATTACACTCTCAGCCACAGTAACTATGTTATTCCCAGTAGTAACATACGGATGTGAGAGCTGGACCATAAAGATAGCGGAGCACTGTAGAATTGATGTCTTTCAATTGTGGTGTTGGAGAAGACTGCTTAGAGTCCCGTAGACCGCAGGAAGATCCAATAAATCAACACTACAGGAAATCAAGACAAACTGTTCACTGGAAGGTTTGATCATGAGGCTGAAGATAAAATATTTTGACCATATCATGAGACGGCAGGATTCCCTAGAAAAGACTCTCATGCTGGGAAAAGTTTGAATGCACAAGAAGAAGGGGACGACAGAGGCGGAGATGGATAGATGAGGTCACTGAAGCAATGAGCATGAGCTTGATGGCGCTCAGAGGGGTGGTGACTGACAGATGTACCTGGTGTGCTGCAGTCCATGGAGAGCCAAGCGTGCAAACAAATAAACAACAACAAATTGGTAGATCAACAGCTTTTGACAATGCAATGCACATAGCCAGGCAGCAGGACAGATGTCCAGATGACCAGAAATAGTATGGACCAAGACCGTTGGGTTGGTTTAGATAGCCCAAAAGCAATTGGGCTAAATTAGCAAGCTAGCTGGAAAATGTATGTGGTCCTTTTAGTTCTCTATCATGTATTTATATCTTGCATTGTAGCGTGCGGGCCTACGTGATCAGGACAACTCTGAGGGGGTAAGTAATGTGGAAAAGGTTTCAGTGCTTGGTAAAGTTGTCCCTAGGGGGTCCCTGTCACCACAGCTCCCCTTATAGTTGGCCTCAGAACAGCTCAATGTTGGCTTATTGGGGGTACTTCTTATGTAGGGTTGTCTGTAGGGCAGGGGCATGAAGGTCTTTAGAAGATATCCATGACCATGAGTTACGAGGAGTGGAAAGGGGATGCAAAGAACCACTTGGTAAGGACCTAGGGTATTTAGGTTGGGCACAAACGGTACAGTCAGCCACATAGTCCTCAACTTGTTGTTTCAAAGATGGCCAGTAGGGTCCTTTCCAGAAGTTCACAATTCTTCCCGATACCAGGTCATGTGAACTGTAACGGAACCCATCACTGTTTTACCCTGTTTCATTATTATTATTATGGTTAAAATATGATCCTACTATTATATTGTATGTATGTTGGTTTATGCTCTGCAGAATATTAGCCCAGACTATTGCAGACCTGGCATAAGAGATAATCCTATTACAGAGACTCCTCCTAAGATAAGGAAGTCTATTGTTTAAAGTGTTTTCATTCTCAGCCATAAGAACAAAGAAGGATGATCTAATCCATGTCTGATTGTATCAAAGTTGCCAGGTAGCCTCAGGGAGGTGTGACCCACCTATTGTCCCTCTATGTGTATTGTGTGGCCAACTATGAGGGATGTGTATTGCCTGTGAAATGTCTGTGTGTTATGGGTAAAAGATACTTTTACTAACTTTTGAACCCCTGGTCTGATTCATGCCATTTTTTTATATGTTGTTCCACAATTTATGTTGTTCATAAAAATGTAAGATTTATTTATGTACTATGTAAAATCATAGAGTTATAAAAATGGATAAAAATGTGTAAGTTTTAGCTCGGAGATAATTGAGTAGATACAGTAATAAACTCAATTATCTCCCAAGCAGGAGGGGAGGGAAACTGTGGGCGTTACTATTGTGTTATTGGTTGTTTATACCTTCCCCTGGGTGTGTTCTGTTTACCTGACTGTAATAAAAACCAGGCTGGGTGTGCCAGCAAGAGAGTCCTACTTGACCCTTCAAAACGTAGCCTCGTCTCGTTCTTGGAGGGGATTGCTATATCACACTGGGGATTGCTATGCTTTGGCATACTCCCTTGAGCTTTAAACTACTGAACCCTTGTTCCTGATGTACTCTCGTTGGAGGAGAGGTCTTCCCCACACGATCCTGGATGCTGGAGATTCATACAGGGTGGAAGGAAGACGGCACGGCTCCAGTTAAGCTACGGCGGTTGTGGAGTCTGTGGTGGTTGTGGTGTCCGGTGTGGTGCTTGTAGTCCTCGGCGCAAACTAGGACGCGTCCATCAACGGAGGTACCCGGTCGGCGTTGCCAGGAGATCCGTTACATGAACGAATGTGAGTCATGGGCCCACTTTATCAATTTTAAATTAAGTTCTTAGAAACAAACAATCCCCCAAGCATATGAGACATTCCTGAGACGGCTATGAATTATTTTCTGAATTTTGGACATATTTGATAATCCCTTTATACACTAAGATGAAACAATGGTTGCCGTGTATGTGGTCAGAAAGGTCCTCCTATCTGGTTGTGAATTTAAATGACTTACCAATCCAATATATGTAAGGTTGTTGTGACCTGTGATGATGGTAATAGGAATCACAACCCCTTGCCATTCATGTTGCCAACAGCTCTTTAATGCCAATATCATAATTGGCCCCAGATGATGAGAATTGTGAGCGATATAATGGCGTCTGGAATCTGTAGAACATTAGGACAACACAGCTCCTGCACTGACATCTGAATCACTCACATCTAAGATGAAAGGATGTGTAGGATCTGGATAGGCCAAGATGAGTGCAGATATGAACTTCTCCTTCCGAGTCTCATAAGCCTTAACGGCCACTAGTGGTCACTGGGCTTCTGAATGACCCTTTTTAGTGGTTATCAAGGTAATGACCTTAGAATTTTTTTTAATGAAAGGTCTGCAATCCTTACTGAAGCCCATGAATTGCTGAGTTGCCTTCAGACCAAATGGTAGATGTCAGTCAGAAATAGTGGAAACCTTGGAAGGCTCTAGAAATAATCCACTGGAACATTTAAAGTATCCTTAAAAAGGAATCCCTGCCTGATAGAAAAAAATATTTCTCAGTGCTGAAGATGAAGCGACGTTCAGTGGAAAGTTGGAGGACTTTCTTTACCATTGTGTAAAAGAGGTGAAGATGACTATGTCTCCCAATAAACAATGGCATTCTTGGAAAGTGACATCGATAGACTTCATTAAAAAGCCCCTGAAGAATAATATATTTTCCTAATGCCCAGAGCAAGTATTAAATTCGCTTTCTCACTAATTTCCAACTGGGATACATATCAGGTTCTATGTTCATCGTAGACCTAATCTAGTGGACAAGATAGGCATTTGAAGACGATCAAAGAGTAGCAATGAGTAGCATGGTCTTTTTCAGTCCATGATTACCAATATATGGGTGTAGGATGATATCTTTCTTATTGAACAAATAGAAGTCCTACTTCTACAGAAGATGGAAACGTTCTAATGAAACCAGACCTAGAATGTTCCTGAATATATTCCTCAGCAGTCTGAGTCTCTACAGTGGCCAGAAGGTAAATACAACATCCACATGCCAATCATCTGATAGGGTGCTCAGAAGGTATATGAGGAAGAAGAAATTATGGTTTCTACTTGTCAAATACATCCTGGTTATCATGATGACATTCAGAGACCCAATCAACATATGCAGAACACGGAGCTTCTACAGACCACAGAACCATAGAGTTAAACATTCTTGAAGACACTTATCATTCCAGGGCACAACCTTTCCTTTTTGTCAGTGGACTGAGGAGTTATGCTCCAGCACCCACAAAAACCCTTAATGTAAAGGGTTAAAGGAGTCTTAACAATGAAGAATGTAAAGATTTCAGAAAGATTAACATTATTGGAATAGACTACTTGGAAATCAGGCCAGGTCCCTGAGGTTGACCAACCAAAGTGTCAATATGAACGGTTACCAGAAGACGATAAGAAGTCCTACCCTGGGAGCACAGAACTAATCAATAAAGTTCCCACCAAGGTCTGAGTCAGTGGAGGAGACAACGAGCCCCACTGCAATTGGGGGGTCAGGAGTATAAAATGGTTTGGTGGAGTTGTGGTGGAAGTACCTATGGATATAACCTCCGTCTGCCCAAGGAGGGAGTGTGGCTACTGACTCTAACAGAACAATTACCCTGTTTCATATGGAGAACCTGCTGAGATAGGCAATAATTGTTTACCAGAAATGCCCTTGAATTATTGGAGATAGGTTAATTTTAGGACTATGATGTTTCCGAATAGGAGAGGTCAGGCCAAGGCCTAGTCCACAAGCAGAGAAAATATGAAACAAATGTTAGACTTGTCATATGGAAACATTGAATGTGGAAGTGGAAAATGGACAGAGCTTTGGCTAAGGAGACCTCTACAGATCTCAGGTTCACCTCAGTAATTTAGAGGACAGATAACTTCTTGACTCCACAGGAACAGTAGTGGAAACTGGAAGAACAGATGCAAAATGAGTTGGGAACATTTCTCCCAAACAATTAGTCGGGCGCTTATATTCAGAACCTTCTTGTGATTATTTAAGTGAACTTGATGGATTCCCTAAAGCTGTCCTTTGGCCACCATTGGGTTGGATACCATGGCCTGATCCATATAACCCTCTTCTACTAAAAGGGTCAGGTAGAAACCTGCTTGAACGGTCTGCGAAGCTAAAGTCCCAATGGGTGGAAAGATGGTGGAACATCTAGCAACTAGCTATAGAAGATGACAAAACAAGGCAGAACGGTTTTACTAAAACATAAATTTGGATTAAGTCCAATATGTCACTCAAGGACTAGGATCACTATTACTACAGGTTACAGGTCACAGCAGTCTCAATTCAGACAAAGCCTTGGTAGAACAAAACTCAGTCCAAAAAGTCACTCTGGTAACTACTGCTATAGAGTTCGCAATAGTCTTAATATTGGAACAGTAGAACAAGACCCCCCTTCTGGATCATTTCCTTGTCGTGGTGAAGGTGCTTGTGTACTTCAATGAAGCTGTGAGCTATACCATGTAGGGTCACCCAGGATATAGCTGAGAGGTATACAGTTGGTATGGATGGAGCATCAATGCTTATAGGACAGGTGCCAGAAGACCAGGAATGAAGGTTGGTTATTTAATTAATCTGAGTTATTTCAGTTGGGTGAACTTGAGAATATGAGCCCGATTCACTTGAGCTCTCGCCCAATCCAGTAGCCCGTAAGTGAGGTTGCGTTCATTTGCTATTCGTTTGGCGTCTTTTTACGGGCTCCAAATGGGTTACAAGTTACGGCCTTAAAAAAATTGCGATGGTTAAACCCGTAACTTACAGCCTCCCTAAGCCTTTGATATTTCACGTCCGCAAGAGTTACGGTGGCTAAAATAGCAAAACGCTATTCGATTGCTTAATTTCTCTGAGCCTGCAAATGTTTTCACACCTGTAAATGAAGGAGAAAATCCTACGAGTGCTATAGAGGCTCACAAGGGGTTAAACACCTATCCGTAACACTGTAAATGTAAATAAAATAATCACGACTGCACTGTAACTAATGGGGAAAGGGATGACAGACATTGGACAACAGCTTCAAGCTCGCAAATCGGCATGAAGTTATTTTTATTTGTATGTTTCATTTCAGGGTTAATTCGATCTCTGGTATCAATGAGTTAATACATATCAGGCCATACTTTTTGCTGCAAATATTTTTTTCTCTAAATGTTTAGATGTATTTTATTGACTCCAGCTCTAAATTTAAGTCTTTCAGCCTCCACATGTAATCCCTGGCTTTGTAAGTCAGATTTCAGGGGGTGTAATCATGTGATCGGACAATATATAAACAAGCCCATAATTTACTTCTTAGACACAGCCAGTAGCAAATGAGACCGTCATCATGGCATCAGTAACACATGAAAGTTGCACGTAATCTGCAATCGGAGGCTAAGAATTCATTAGTAACAGTTACAAGGGGAATCAGGGGGAACAGGAGGAGGCAGGCCAGTTCTGAGGTGGCAAACATGAACAGATTTGCCAGATTGAGTGAAACTGTTGGGGATGTCCATTCAGGAATGGCAATGCCAGATAGAGCTGTTCCCTCTAACAGCCTGGAGAACAGTTCTACTGGAGGAGTGGGGGGGGGGGGGGGGGGGGCAGAATAGGCAGAGCAGCAGACAGGTTTTGGTGATAGAAGGGTATAGAGGGTATAAGGGATGAATTAACAACTCATAGGGGAGGAGATGGGGGAGGGGTAGTATAGTCAATAGTGAGGTATTACTAAGTAACTGAAGCACAGTGGCAGGCACTTCAGCACTACAGGCTCATAACATAAGATGTATGCTCGCTAATGCCAGAAGCTTGCCAGGAAAAATGGGAGAGTTAGAATTATTGGCAAGTAATAAAAAATGGCATTTAATAGGCATTACCGAAACGTGGTGGGATGAATCTCATGACTGGACTGGTAATCTGGATGGTCATAACCTATTTAGGAAAGATAGGGGCAATGGTAATGGTCCTGATGGAATACATCCAAGGGTACTGAGGGAACTGGGCTCTGTAATAGCCAAACCATTATATCTAATCTATCAAGATTCACTCAACACAGGGTCTCTACCAGATGACTGGAGAAAAGCGGATGTGATACCGATATTTAAGAAGGGATGAATTAACAACTCATAGGGGAGGAGATGGGGGAGGGGTAGTATAGTCAATAGTGAGGTATTACTAAGAAACTGAAGCACAGTGGCAGGCACTTCAGCACTACAGACTCATGACATAAGGTGTATGCTAGCTAATGCCAGAAGCTTGCCAGGAAAAATGAGAGAGTTGGAATTATTGGCAAGTAATGAAAAATGGGATTTAATAGGCATTACCGAAACGTGGTGGGATGAATCTCATGACTGGACTGTTAATCATGATGGTCATAACCTATTTAGGAAAGATAGGGGCAATGGTAATGGTCCTGATGGAATACATCCAAGGGTACTGAGGGAACTGGGCTCTGTAATAGCCAAACCATTATATCTAATCTATCAAGATTCACTCAACACACGGTCTCTACCAGATGACTGGAGAAAAGCGGATGTGATACCGATATTTAAGAAGGGAGCAAGAGCAAACCCAGGGAATTATAGACCAGTGAGCCTCACTTCTGTATTGGGAATGCTTTTAGAAGCATTAATAAGGGATAATATACAATAATATATCTACAGTATTTGAACAGTATTATAAGTAGGAGTCAACATGGATTTATGAGGGATAGGTCATGTCAAACAAATCGTATTCGTTTCTATAAGTAGGTTAGTAGGAACCTGGATCAAGGCAACTCAGTGTATGCAGTCTATTTGGATTTTGCAAAGGCTTTTGATACAGTGCCACATGGAAGACTATTGTGCAAACTAAGGGATACCGAATAGCAGTAAATATCTGCTCATGGATTGAGAGCTGGCTAAAAGACAGAAAGCAAAGGGTTGTTGTAAATGGAACATACTCAGATTGGATGTATGTGGTAAGTGGGGTTCCTCATGGCTTAGTATTAGGTCCTCTCCTTTTTAACATATTTATTAATGACTTGAAAGTGGGATTGGAGTGTGGTGTCTCCATTTTTGCTGATGACACAAAGTTGTGCAAGGTAATTAAATCAGATAATGATGTACTTTCCCTCCAAAGGATTTGCATAAATTAGAGGAATGGGCGGCTAAATGGAAGATGCGATTTAATATGAATAAATGTAAAGTTATGCATCTGGGAAGGAAAAATAGCCATGTAATTTATAATCTTAATGGAGCAAATCTAGGGGTATCAGATATTGAAAGGGATTTGGGAGTGCTTGTGGACAACCACCTAGGTAACAGTGCTCAAAGCCAAGCAGCAGCTGCAAAGGCAAATAAAATATTAGCATGTATTAAGAAGGGTATAGAAGCCAGGGAAGCAAATATAATTCTGCCACTATACAAATCTCTAGTACGCCCTCATTTGGAATATGGAGGACAATTTCTGGCACCACCTCATAAAAAAGACATTTTAGAGCTGGAGAAAGTACAGAGGAGGGCAACAAAACTAATAAGGGGAATGGAGGGGCTAAGTTATGAAGAAAGACTAAACAAATTGAGCTTATTTTCTCTAGAAAAAAGGCGTCTAAGAGGAGATATGATTACCTTATATAAATACATCCAGGGTCAGTATAAAGATTTGTCACGGGAGCTTTTTGTGCCAAGATGTTTTCAACTGACAAGAGGACATCCCTTGAGGTTAGAAGTAAAAAAATTCCACCTTAAAGAAAGAAAAGGGTTCTTCACAGTAAGGGTGGTTAATCTGTGGAATTCTCTACTGGATATATTTCTATTCAAAAAGGGAATTCAGGGTTATCCTGGATAATTAGAGAGAAAGTATTGATCCAGGGAGAAATCTGATCGCCAGTATCTGGGGTCAGGAAGGAATTTTATGTTTTTTCCCATGTTGAGACAATTGGCAAAGTTTCACTGTTTTTTTTTGTTGCATCCTCTGGATCAATTAACAATAAATACTCATATTGCAGATCAGAGGAGATCTAAAGAGGTTGAACATGATGGACTGAAGTCTTTATTCAACCTAAATTACTATGTAACTATGTAATTAGACCCAATAAGTAATATTTGCCGATCGGGCTCGCAATCTAGCACTCTATAAAATGCATTAGATCATCTGTTCTAGTCCATGTGGGGTTCATGATACATTTTAACCCCTTGAATCCCGGGATCGATATTACTCAGAAATAACAGAAAACATTTATATTACAGTATTTATTTGTTTATTTGTGGGTTTGAGTCTGTTGTGTCTTTCCGTGTTTTTTCAGTGCAGTATTGTGTGTTTAATTGCCGTTACAACTCTAATAAATGTTTGATAACGCCCTTGCGGGTCCTATTTCGTATTCGTAATATTTTTGACAGAAACTTGATACTTTATTCAGTTGCAGATTAGATTTTATTCGTGAGCTAGAGCTACGGGTCTAATAGAATATCCATTGTGGGTAAATTTAATTATTTAGGCATCGTAATATTCGAGCTGCGCTAAAACCAATGGAGTTCTATAGCCAGTTTTACGCCATTGGCTGGCCCGTAGTGACTGTGGGCACGGAACTTGTAATCAGATTGCGAGTGGCAAATAGAATATGTGGCAATATTAATAGCAGTTTTAAGCGTGTATACATTTACTAATTGGCCAATAGAATAGGGCCCTTGTGGCTTAGGCCTGACTTGCCCATTTCGATTTATAAACGTAGAGAGCAAACCATGAGAATGCTGCTCCTGGAAGAATCCATGATACCTTGGTTAAGGAAAAATGTACAAGAGGGGGATTTATATTTTTGCAGGCTCAGGGTTTGCAGTTATACTAGAAGACTCTATGCTTGTGTATGTGTTTGGGGTATGTGTCAAATGTGTATATTTTTGTATATGCATGTCCTACGTGTTAATTTTATATTCAGTGTACATGTATTTACAAATGATGTATACGTGTGAGCATTCTGTATGCATATGTTAGCTATGTGCCTATAGATATATAAGTATTAATGTAAATATATATAGTATGTACAGTGGGGGGGGGGGGGGGAAGTATTTGATCCCCTGTTGATTCTGAGCGTTTTCCGCGGCTTCGTCTATAATCGTAATGGTCGTGTATTTTATCCGTGAGAGACAGAATAACAAAAAAACAAGAAAAGCGCATGTCAAAAAAGTAATAAATTGATTTGCAGGTCAGTGAGGGAAATAAGTATTTGATCCCCTATCAATCAGCAAGATTTCTGGCTCCCGGGTGTCTTTTATACAGGTAACGAGATGAGATTAGGAGCACTCTCTTAAAGGAAGTGCTCCTAATCTCAGCTTGTTACCTGTATAAATTACACCTGTCCACAGAAACAATCAGATTCCAAACTCTACACCATGGCCAAGACCAAAGAGCTGTCCAAGGATGTCAGGGACAAGATTGTAGACCTACACAAGGCTGGAATGGGCTACAAGACCATCGCCAAGAAGCTTGGTGAGAAGGTGACAACAGTTGGTGCGATTATTCGCAAATGGAAGAAACACAAAATAACTGCCAGTCTCCTCGGTCTGGTGCTCCATGCAGGATCTCACCTCGTGGAGTCTCAATGATCATGAGAACGGTGAGGAATCAGCCCAGAACTACACGGGGGGATCTTGTTAATGATCTCAAGGCAGCTGGGACCAGTCACCAAGAAAACAATTGATAACACACAACGCCGTGAAGGACTGAAAACCTGTAGCGCCAACAAGGCCCCCTGCTCAAGGAAGCCCATGTACGGCCCATCTGAAGTCTGCCAAGGAACATCTGAATGATTCAGAGGAGAGCTGGGTGAAAGGTCAGGGTTGAGGTCAGATGAGACCAAATCGAGCTCTTTGGCATCAACTCGCCGTGTTTGGAGGAGGAGGAATGCTGCCTATAACTCCAAGAACACCATCCCACCGTCAAACATGGAGGTGGAAACATTATGCTTTGGGGGGGGGGGTTCTGGTAAGGGGACAGGACAACTGCACCGCATCAAAGGGACGATGGACGGGGCCATGTACCGTCAAATCTTGGGTGAGATCCTCCTTTCCTCAGCAAGGGCATTGAAAATGGGTCGTGGATGGGTATTCCAGCATGACAATGACCCAAAACACACAGCCAAGGCAACAAAGGAGTGGCTCAAGAAGAAGCACATTAAGGTCCAGGTGTGGCCTAGCCAGTCTCAAGACCTTAATCTCATAGAAAATCTGTGTAAGGAGCTGAAGGTTTGAGATGCCAAACATCAGCCTCGAGACCTTAATGACTTGGAGAAGATCTGAAAGAGGACAAAAATCCCTCCTGAGATGTGTGTAAACCTGGTGGCCAACTACAAGAAACGTCTGACAAGGGTTTTGCCACCAAGTACTAAGACAAAGGGGTCAAATACTTATTTCCCTCATTGACCTGAAAATCAATTTATAACTTTTTTGACGTGCTCTTCTCTTGTTTTTTGGTTATTTTGTATCTCACTGTTACACCGACCATTACAGTTATAGATGGATCATTTATTTGTCAGCGGACAAACGTTCAAAATCACCAGGGGTTCAAACCCCCCCCCCCCCCACTGTACATGTTAAATGTGTATGTGTAATATTTGTGTACATGCAATGTAAATGTGTGCATGTCAGCTGTGTATACCTATAATACATATACATTAGCTATCTCTTTCCTTTCCCCTTCAGGCACATCTGCAGCTGGGTGTCCTCTTGGCTTTGGCCCAACCACATTAGATCTGGTGCTAATTGCCCTTTGCTCTTCCTCGGTAATGTGGTGGCACCTTCTGACCTGAGGGGCTCATTTTTCAGTGCTGCAAAGACCAATTGAGAATAGGAACCTGGAACGTTAGAACAATGACCCAAGGCAAACTGGGCGTGGTCAGGAAGGAGATGAGAAGGTTACACACTGATATCCTGGGACTTGGTGAACTTAAGTGGACTGGAACTGGACATTTCATATCAGAAAACCACCAGATCTTCTACTGTGGTCCAGAATCCTGCAGAAGAAATGGAGTAGCCCTCATAGTCAATCAAACAGTGGCCAAAGCCGTGCTCGTTACAACCCAATAAATGACAGAATGATCTCAATTGGCATACAAGACAACATCACGGTGACCCAAGTCTATGCTCCAACCACGGAGGCTGGAGAGGCGAAGTTGTCCAGTTCTACGAAGACATTCAACACGTCATAGATATAACACCATGAAAAGATGTTACGGTCATCCTAGGAGACTGGAATGTAAGGAACCAAAGGACACCTGGAATACCTGGCACGTTTGGCCTTGGAGTACCAAATGGCGCAGGTCAGAGGCTACTAGTCTTCTGTCAGGATAATTCTCTGGACGTAGCAAACACCACCTTCCAACAGCCTCCGAGACGACTCTATACATGGACATCACCAGATGGACAACATAGAAACCAGAGTGACTATATACATTGCAGCCAAAGATGGCGGAGCTCTATACGGTCAGCAACAACAAGACCCGGAGCTGACTGCGGCTCAGACCACGAGCTTCTTATGGCAAAGGTCAGAATTATACCGAAGAAAAGAGGGGAAGCCATCAGACCAAGAAGATACAAAATAAATATTATCCCCTGTGACTATGCAGTGGGGGTAAAGAGTAGATATAAGGGACTAGACATGGAAGATAGAAGGCCTGAAGAACTAGACATGGAAGACAGAAGGCCTGAAGAACTAGACATGGAAGACAGGAGGCCTGAAGAACTAGGCATGGAAGATAGAAGGCCTGAAGAACTAGGCATGGAAGATAGAAGGCCTGAAGAACTAGACATGGGAGACAGAAGGCCAGAAGAACTAGACATGGAAGACAGAAGGCCTGAAGAACTAGGCATGGGAGATAGAAGGCCTAAAGAACTAGGCATGGAAGATAAAAGGCCTGAAGAACTAGACATGGAAGACAGAAGGCCTGAAGAACTAGACATAGGAGACAGAATGCCAGAAGAACTAGACATGGAAGATAGAATGCCTGAAGTAATAGACATGGGAGACAGAATGCCTGAAGAACTAGACATGGGAGACAGAATGCCTGAAGAAATAGACATGGAAGATAGAAGGCCTGAAGAACTAGACATGGAAGACAGAATACCTGAAGAAACAGACATGGAAGACAGAAGGCCTGAAGAAATAGACATGGAAGACAGAAGGCCTGAAGAAATAGACATGGAAGACAGAATGCCTGAGGAAATAGACATGGAAGACAGAAGGCCTGAAGAACTAGACATGGAAGACAGAAGGCCTGAAGAACTAGACATGGAAGATAGAAGGCCTGAAGAACTAGGCATGGGAGATAGAAGGCCTAAAGAACTAGGCATGGAAGATAAAAGGCCTGAAGAACTAGACATGGAAGACAGAAGGCCTGAAGAACTAGACATAGGAGACAGAATGCCAGAAGAACTAGACATGGAAGATAGAATGCCTGAAGTAATAGACATGGGAGACAGAATGCCTGAAGAACTAGACATGGGAGACAGAATGCCTGAAGAAATAGACATGGAAGATAGAAGGCCTGAAGAACTAGACATGGAAGACAGAATGCCTGAAGAAACAGACATGGAAGACAGAAGGCCTGAAGAAATAGACATGGAAGACAGAAGGCCTGAAGAAATAGACATGGAAGACAGAATGCCTGAGGAAATAGACATGGAAGACAGAAGGCCTGAAGAACTAGACATGGAAGACAGAAGGCCTGAAGAACTAGACATGGAAGACAGAAGGCCTGAAGAACTAGACATGGAAGATAGAAGGCCTGAAGAACTAGACATGGAAGACAGAATGCCTGAAGAACTAGACATGGAAGATAGAAGGCCTGAAGAACTAGACATGGAAGATAGAATGCCTGAAGAACTAGACATGGAAGATGGAAGGCCTGAAGGACGTTGGACAGAAGTTTGTGACATTACCCAGGAAACAGCAACAAAGAATATCCCCAACAGAAAGAAAACTAAGAAGGCAAACTGAGGAGGGTAGCCCAGGAAAGAAGGAAAGAGAAAGGCAGTGAAGTTAGGAAAAGCTTTGTCCAACTGGATGCAGAAATCCCAGAGGATCAAGAAGAGACAAGGAGACGTTCTCCAACGAGCGAAGTAAAGTAGAAGATGACAGAATGGGTAAGGCCTGGCTGGAGGAATCCAAAGCTGGAATCCATATTGCTGGAAGGAATATCACCAACCTCAGATACGCCGATGATACTACTCTGATGGCTGAAAGTGAGGAGGAACTAAAGGACCGAATGATGAGGGTAAAAGAAAAGAGAGTGCAAAAGCTGGCCTGGTGCTCAACGTTAGAGGAAGATCATGGCAAATGGCAATCTCAGTGCCTGGCAAACCGACAGGGAAGAAGTGGAGGCAGTGACAGATTGAATTATATTGGGATCCAAGATTTCTGCAGATGGTGACTAGGGAAGAAAGCTATGGCAAGTCTGGACAAGCTGGGGTAAAAAAGTAAAGCTATTAAACTATCAACACAGGTCCGCACAGTTAGACCTCTGGTATTCCCATTAGTAACATATGGATGTGAGAGCTGGATCATAAAGATGGCGGAGCCGGAGAAGTGACGCCTTTGGATTGTGGTGTTGGAGAAAACTGCTTAGAGTCCATGGGACTGCAAGAAGATCTGTTAAATCAATACTACAGGAAATGAAGACAAACTGTTCACTGGAAGGTTTGATCATGAGGCTGAGGCTCAGATATTTTGGCCATATCATGAGACGGCAGGATTCTGTAGAGAGGACTCTGATGGTGGGAAAGATTGAAGGCACAAGAAGAAGGGGACGACTGAGGCTAGATAGGTGAGGTCACTGAAGCAATGAACATGAGCTTGATGGCGCTCAGAGGGGCAGTGACTGGCGTGCTGGGGTCCATGGAGTCAGTATGTGAGATATACATGATATACTATCTGTACCTACATATACAGCCCTGTGTATCTATATCATATATATCATTACACCTGTGCCCCCTGTCACATCCCGGCGCGCGCTCCCGTGCAGGGGCGGGGCTTGTGCTCCATCCCTCGCGCGCACCCGCTCTTAGTCTGGCTGCTCCCGCGGGCGCGCGCTTAATGACGTCAGAGCGGCAGCAAAGAGACAGAGCCTGAGACGGAGGCACCGGGACATCGTGATACCGAGCGCCAGACAGCCAGCCCCGCACACCCACACACCGGGCACCCGCATCCCACCGGGAACAGGACAGGACCCGGGACCCCCCGCCCGACCCCGCCGGGACCCCCCCGAGCAGTCATGGGCTGCACCCTGAGCGCGGAGGAGAGGCAGGCTCTGGAGAGAAGCAAGCAGATCGAGAAGAACCTCAAGGAGGACGGCATCAGTGCGGCCAAGGATGTCAAGCTGCTGCTGCTGGGTGAGGACCCCCGCCCTGAGGGAAAAGGACCCGCACCCCCCATTAGGAAGGAGACCCCCACCCGAATAGGGAAGGAGACCCCCACCCGAATAGGGAAGGGACCCCCACCCCCCATTCGGAAGGACCCCCACCCCCATAGGGAAGGGACCCCCACCCTGAGAGAAAAGGACCCCCACCCCCCATTCGGAAGGACCCCCACCCCCATAGGGAAGGAGACCCCCACCCTGAGAGAAAAGGACCCCCACCCCCCATTCGGAAGGACCCCCACCCCCATAGGGAAGGAAACCCCCATCCGAATAGGGAAGGGACCCCCACCCTGAGAGAAGGGACCCCCACCCCGAGAGAAAAGGTCCCCCACCCCCATTCCGAAGGACCCCCAACCCCATAGGGAAGGAGACCCCCACCCGAATAGAGAAGGGACCCCCACCCTGAGAGAATAGGCCCCCCACCCCCCATTCGGAAGGACCCACACCCCCCATTCGGAAGGACCCCCACCCTGAGATATGGGACCCCCACCCCCCATTCGGAAGGACCCCCACCCTGAGATGAGGGACCACCACCCGAATAGGGAAGGGACCCCCACCCTGAGGGAAAAGGACCCCCACCCTGAGGGAAAAGGACCCCCACCCTCATAGGGAAGGACCCCCATCCTGAGACAGGGACCCCCACTTTACAATGTGTGACTCCTCTTGGTAAAAGACCCCCACCCTAATAAAAAAAGACCCCCGCATCAAAATGGGTTCTCCCCTCCTGAGACAAGACCCTCCCTTGGGGTGGCACCCACACGATGTGTGCCCCCATTCTGAATGACCCCCCCCCTCCCATTGGAATGTGATTCCCCCTTTCTAGGACAAGATCCCCCGACCCATCCTGGGAAAAGCCTACCTCCTTATAATGTGTACCCCCACTCAGATAAGACCTTATGTGTGCCCATCTCCTGGGATAGAAGCCCACATTAGAATTCCGGATCCCCCTGGAATAAGACCCCCCCCCCCCCATGTGTACCCTACCCCAGAATGTATCTGTTCTGTATCATAGCTATACACCCCCTCCCTAGAATAAACCTGCACCCCTTTATAGTAGATGCATTTCCATCCATACTAGAATAGATGTATACCCCTCCCCATAATATACCCCACCCTATAATAACGTTATACTGTAACCCCCCTTCTCTCTCTAATAATGGTACACCCCTCCTTATAATGGATGGATCTCCATCACTATAATACATGTATGGTACACCCCTCCCCTAGAATAAATATATACCCCCCCTCCTCCTTATAAAATAAATATCCCCTCCCTCTAACAAAATGTCTGCTCGTCTTATATCTAATGCAGCACTGTGTGCAGTCCTATTGTATCTACCCCCTTGGAATAAATAACCCCCTTTATGATAAAATATACACCCCTATTTGTTGGAGAGGGGGGGCTGAAACATATCCCCCACCCATTTTATAGATCATATGGGGGGGGGGGGGGGGGGTGTCACTGCTCTTCGGAAATATAAATATAATATACAGGGGGGCAGGATACTAATGTGCCCCCCAGTGTGATATACATTACTCATAATCATTGTATATGTCACATAATGTGGGGGATAAGGCAGATCCTAGTGTGATATAAACATAACATTATATATATATATATGACATACTGTATGGCCATGATAGATACACTGTCTATATATAATGTCATGATTACTGTATATATTGTACATGTATGACACGTCAGGGGGTTATTAGTAAATGTACAAGAAATCATTGGATGATTATTCCATATTGTTTCCTAATATTATACATTTATGTATCTTATAATAAGTGATCTTTGTGTGTATATAGTTATATAAAGAAGAGTATCTGTTTCTACATTGTTACCAATTGTTTTAATGTTATATTAGTATATAATGTAGGATATGTCCCTATAATGATATATATTGGTATATAATGTAGGATATGACCCTATAGTGATATATATTGGTATATAATGTAGGATATGTCCCTATAGTGATATATATTGGTATATAATGTAGGATATGTCCCTATAGGGATATATATTGGGATATAATGTAGGATATGTCCCTATAGTGATATATATTGGTATATAATGTAGGATATGTCCCTATAGTGATATATATTGGTATATAATGTAGGATATGTCCCTATAATGATATATATTGGTATATAATGTAGGATATGTCCCTATAATGATATATATTGGTATATAATGTAGGATATGTCCCTATAGTGATATATATTGGTATATAATGTAGGATATGTCCTTATACTGATATATATTGGTATATAATGTAGTATATGTCCCTATAGTGATATATATTGTTATATAATGTAGGATATGTCCCTATAGTGATATATATTGGTATATAATGTAGGATATGTCCCTATAATGATATAAATTGTATATATTGTAGGATATGTCCCTATAATGATAAATTGGTATATAATGTAGGATATGTCCTTATACTGATATATACTGGTATATAATGTAGGATATGTCCTTATACTGATATATATTGGTATATAATGTAGGATATGTCCCTATAATGATATATATTGGTATATAATGTAGGATATGTCCCTATAGTGATATATACTGGTATATAATGTAGGATATGTCCTTATACTGATATATATTGGTATATAATGTAGTATATGTCCCTATAATGATATATATTGGTAAATAATGTAGGATATGTCCCTATAGTGATATATATTGGTATATAATGTAGGATATGTCCCTATAATGATATATATTGGTATATAATGTAGGATATGTCCCTATAATGATATATATTGGTATATAATGTAGGATATGTCCCTATAGTGATATATATTGGTATATAATGTAGGATATGTCCCTATAGTGATATATATATTGGTATATAATGTAGGGTATGTCCCTATAGTGATATATATTGGTATATAATGTAGGATATGTCCCTATAATGATATATATTGGTATATAATGTAGGATATGTCCCTATAATGATATATATTGGTATATAATGTAGGATATGTCCCTATAATGATATATATTGGTATATAATGTAGGATATGTCCCTATAATGATATATATTGGTATATAATGTAGGATATGTCCCTATAGTGATATATATTGGTATATAATGTAGGATATGTCCCTATAATGATATATATTGTTATATAATGTAGGATATGTCCCTATAATGATATATATTGGTATATAATGTAGGATATGTCCCTATAGTGATACATATTGGTATATAATGTAGGATATGTCCCTATAGTGATATATATTGGTATATAATGTAGGATATGTCCCTATAGTGATATATATTGGTATATAATGTAGGATATGTCCCTATAATGATATATATTGGTATATAATGTAGTATATGTCCCTATAGTGATATATATTGGTATATAATGTAGGATATGTCCCTATAGTGATATATATTGGTATATAATGTAGGATATGTCCCTATAATGATATATATTGGTATATAATGTAGGGTATGTCCCTATAGTGATATATATTGGTATATAATGTAGGATATGTCCCTATAGTGATATATTGGTATATAATGTTGGATATGTCCCTATAATGATATATATTGTTATATAATGTAGGATATGTCCCTATAATGATATATATTGGTATATAATGTAGGATATGTCCCTATAATGATATATATTGGTATATAATGTAGGATATGTCCCTATAGTGATATATATTGGTATATAATGTAGGATATGTCCCTATAATGATATATATTGGTATATAATGTAGGATATGTCCCTATAGTGATATATATTGCTATATAATGTTGGATATGTCCCTATAGTGATATATATTGGTATATAATGTAGGATATGTCCCTATAGTGATATATATTGGTATATAATGTAGGATATGTCCCTATAGTGATATATATTGCTATATAATGTTGGATATGTCCCTATAGTGATATATATTGGTATATACTGTAGGATATGTCCCTATAGTGATATATATTGGTATATAATGTAGGATATGTCCCTATAGTGATATATATTGGTATATACTGTAGGATATGTCCCTATAGTGATATATATTGCTATATAATGTAGGATATGTCCCTATAGTGATATATATTGGTATATAATGTAGGATATGTCCCTATAGTGATATATATTGGTATATAATGTAGGATATGTCCCTATAATGATATATATTGGTATATAATGTAGGATATGTCCCTATAGTGATATATATTGGTATATAATGTAGGATATGTCCCTATAATGATATATATTGGTATATAATGTAGGATATGTCCCTATAATGATATATATTGGTATATAATGTAGGATATGTCCCTATAGTGATATATATTGGTATATAATGTAGGATATGTCCCTATAGTGATATATATTGGTATATAATGTAGGATATGTCCCTATAGTGATATATATTGGTATATAATGTAGGATATGTCCCTATAGTGATATATATTGGTATATAATGTAGGATATGTCCCTATAATGATATATATTGGTATATAATGTAGGATATGTCCCTATAGTGATATATATTGGTATATAATGTAGGATATGTCCCTATAGTGATATATATTGGTATATAATGTAGGATATGTCCCTATAGTGATATATATTGGTATATAATGTAGGATATGTCCCTATAGTGATATATATTGGTATATAATGTAGGATATGTCCCTATAGTGATATATATTGGTATATAATGTAGGATATGTCCCTATAGTGATATATATTGGTATATAATGTAGGATATGTCCCTATAGTGATATATATTGGTATATAATGTAGGATATGTCCCTATAGTGATATATATTGGTATATAATGTAGGATATGTCCCTATAATGATATATATTGGGATATAATGTAGGATATGTCCCTATAATGATATATATTGGTATATAATGTAGGATATGTCCCTATAGTGATATATATTGGTATATAATGTAGGATATGTCCCTATAATGATATATATTGGGATATAATGTAGGATATGTCCCTATAATGATATATATTGGTATATAATGTAGGATATGTCCCTATAATGATATATATTGGTATATAATGTAGGATATGTCCCTATAGTGATATATATTGGTATATAATGTAGGATATGTCCCTATAGTGATATATATTGGGATATAATGTAGGATATGTCCCTATAGTGATATATATTGGGATATAATGTAGGATATGTCCCTATAGTGATATATATTGGGATATAATGTAGGATATGTCCCTATAGTGATATATATTGGTATATAATGTAGGATATGTCCCTATAGTGATATATATTGGTATATAATGTAGGATATGTCCCTATAGTGATATATATTGGTATATAATGTAGGATATGTCCCTATAATGATATATATTGGTATATAATGTAGGATATGTCCCTATAATGATATATATTGGGATATAATGTAGGATATGTCCCTATAGTGATATATATTAGGATATAATGTAGGGTATGTCCCTATAGTGATATATATTGGGATATAATGTAGGATATGTCCCTATAGTGATATATATTGGGATATAATGTAGGATATGTCCCTATAATGATATATATTGGTATATAATGTAGGGTATGTCCCTATAGTGATATATATTGGTATATAATGTAGGGTATGTCCCTATAGTGATATATATTGGGATATAATGTAGGGTATGTCCCTATAATGATATATATTGGGATATAATGTAGGATATCTCCCTATAGTGATATATATTGGTATATAATGTAGGATATGTCCCTATAGTGATATATATTGGGATATAATGTAGGATATGTCCCTATAGTGATATATATTGGTATATAATGTAGGGTATGTCCCTATAATGATATATATTGGTATATAATGTAGGATATGTCCCTATAGTGGTAGATATTGGTATATAATGTAGGATATGTCCCTATAGTGATATATATTGGTATATAATGTAGGATATGTCCCTATAGTGATATATATTGGGATATAATGTAGGATATGTCCCTATAGTGATATATATTGGTATATAATGTAGGGTATGTCCCTATAATGATATATATTGGTATATAATGTAGGGTATGTCCCTATAGTGATATATATAGTGATATATATTGGTATATAATGTAGGATATGTCCCTATAATGATATATATTGGTATATAATGTAGGATATGTCCCTATAGTGATATATATTGGTATATAATGTAGGATATGTCCCTATAATGATATATATTGGTATATAATGTAGGATATGTCCTTATAGTGATATATATTGGTATATAATGTAGGATATGTCCCTATAGTGATATATATTGGTATATAATGTAGGATATGTCCCTATAATGATATATATTGGTATATAATGTAGGATATGTCCTTATAGTGATATATATTGGTATATAATGTAGGATATGTCCCTATAATGATATATATTGGTATATAATGTAGGATATGTCCCTATAATGATATATATTGGTATATAATGTAGGATATGTCCTTATAGTGATATATATTGGTATATAATGTAGGATATGTCCCTATAATGATATATATTGGTATATAATGTAGGATATGTCCTTATAGTGATATATATTGGTATATAATATAGGATATGTCCCTATAATGATATATATTGGTATATAATGTAGGATATGTCCTTATAGTGATATATATTGGTATATAATATAGGATATGTCCCTATAATGATATATATTGGTATATAATGTGGGATATGTCCCTATAATGATATATATTGGTATATAATGTAGGGTATGTCCCTATAGTGATATATATAGTGATATATATTGGTATATAATGTAGGATATGTCCCTATAGTGATATATATTGGTATATAATGTAGGATATGTCCCTATAATGATATATATTGGTATATAATGTAGGATATGTCCCTATAATGATATATATTGGTATATAATGTAGGATATGTCCCTATAATGATATATATTGGTATATAATGTAGGATATGTCCTTATAGTGATATATATTGGTATATAATATAGGATATGTCCCTATAATGATATATATTGGTATATAATGTTGTGACACATTTGCTTCTCTTCCTGATACTTTGGGCCCAGCCTCATAATCTTCTCTCTCTGACCCTACAGGGGCCGGGGAATCAGGGAAAAGCACCATCGTGAAGCAGATGAAGTAAGTGCCCCCTCCTCCTCCCCCCCTCCCTCTCTCTGGTCCTCCCCTCTCTTCCCTTGTCCTCCCCCTCCGTCGCCATGTTTAGTGGCTGCTGTCCACAGCTTGTGGTGCTGAACCCCTGTAATGCGGATTTAGTGGCCGGATCTGGTGGTCTCACCCCCGGGTGTTGTGTTATTGGGGGTCACATAAACACACAATGATCGTTGTGGGGCTGAGATAATCCCAGAGAGCCCGACGCCATGACTGAGAGGTGGGGGAGGGGGTAATGGTGGGGGGAGCAGGTGGTGGGGGGAGGGGTGTGGGCAGGTGTTTGGAGAGATGGGGGCTCCTCTGTAAGGTCACTGGGGGGGGGGGGGGGGCGGTCTTGGCACCAGAGGATGTACTTTATACAGATGGCAGGATGTGGCCAAGGGTTCATTGGCAAGTGTATGCCCAGGGCGGGGGCACACTAGGATGTATTGCCCCCCCCAGATTCTGGTTACTGGCTGTGTGTTGGTGGCTGGCTCCATATATATATGTATGGGGGGGGGGGGGGTCTGGATGCACTGACAGCACAGCAGTGATATGAGGGTCTGTAACCACGTGGGTGCTGGCTCAGTAATAATGGGGGGGGGGGGGAGGTCCTGTGGAACACTATAATGTAATGATATATTATACCTGATGGCATTTGGGGTGCGGGTAATACTGCGAGGAAGGGGGTTGTGGGGCAGATAGGGTTAATTCCCCCCCACAACCCCCTTTAGGTTGTGTTATGGGGGGGGGGGGGGCGCTGTGCGGTCTGGATATTTCCGTGAAAGGGTTAATTCGCTGATTTGGGGGTGAATGTTGCGTGTTTAGGTCTCTGGGGTGGGTGTCTGACCCCGCCGATCCCCCTCCGGGCTCTATTCAGGCGGTTCAGGAGATGGACAGCGCCCTGCCGGGATTCGGGAGTGTTCGGGGCGGAGTCGGCAGCTCGGCTCCTCTCGGCGCCCGCTCGGCTCTTGCCGTCAGTGGCTTCGGGAGATCTCGGAAGGGATCGGAGAACATCGGCAGGTTGGGCCTTGCTGCTCTCAGCTTGTACCATACAGCAGCCCTGCCCCATAATAAGCTATGAGCACTGGGGATACAGGAGGGTGCTTTGTTTGTTGTCTCTGCTGAAATCAGAGGTATTGCAGGGTGAGCCTCCAGTGTATTGCTGTGCAGTGTTACTATAGTGGGGTCACTATCCCTGTATTTATTGCTGATCTACTTCCCTGCACTGTATATGGGGCTGTAATGGGGACATCACCCTCTGTATGGGAGAATGGGGAAATCTTAAAGCTCATATACTTTGCTTAACAATAAGACGTTGCTACTAACTGAACAGTTGTTACATTCAGTGTAGCTTCTAAAACTTACACTTGAATTTAGCCTTGTAGATTCCAGCAGATCTGCTTGTCTCCACCCTTGTCCAGTGTCTGGTAGGTGAAAGAGGATTTGTCCTGAACGTTTTACTGACCAGTACAGGTTTGTCTTACATTAGTTTATATTGTCCTGATAATAGTCTTTATCTCCTTGTTTTCTAAGACAAACCTGTGCTGGCAGGACATGCAAATGTGCCTTCAAATGCCTTGTTCTTCAATCCATAGCCATTATCAAACATGGCTTCCTTTAAGCCTATGCCTGCTGTATTACATAGCTTTAATGCAATGCCAAGGTTGGATTTTACACAAGCTGAGAATCCTATCCACATACAGCTGTTCCAAGCTTACTGGCTATCATCAGCATGGAGCGGGATCCCAGCTTGTGTTGTGGATCTTATGAGTAGGTAGTTCACCACAACAATCATTATTTATATATATAATGTTATAATGACCATCTCTTCATTTGTAATATACTATTTGTCATCCTCTGTGTGTAATAAGGGGAACCAGATACATGTATAACCTATTAATTCAGGTCCTCTTTATTATATACTTTGTGCATTAATTGGACCCGCATTGGACTATTATTTATATGAAGGTGGTGATAGTGTAGACGCCAGCAGGTTCTTTACAAATGTCTGAGTGTTACAACAAGATGTGAGGAACATAAGTGGTCTGGGAAGTGATACTTTGTATTTCTGTCTGACACTAGACTCAAAAATACTATGTTTCCAATTCTATATATTATATGTGTGTGTGTGATATGTATGTATGTATTATATATGTGATATGTATGTATGTATTATGTGTGTGTGTGATATGTATGTATGTATTATATATGTGATATGTATGTATGTATTATGTGTGTGTGTGATATGTATGTATGTATTATGTGTGTGTGTGATATGTATGTATGTATTATATGTGTGTGTGTGTGGTATGTATGTATTATATGTGTGTGTGATATGTATGTATGTATTATATGTGTGTGTGTGTGGTATGTATGTATTATATGTGTGTGTGATATGTATGTATGTATTATGTGTGTGTGTGATATGTATGTATGTATTATATGTGTGTGTGTGTGGTATGTATGTATTATATGTGTGTGTGATATGTATGTATGTATTATATGTGTGTGTGTGTGGTATGTATGTATTATATGTGTGTGTTATATGTATGTATGTATTATATGTGTGTGTGTGATATGTATGTATGTATTATATGTGTGTGTGTGATATGTATGTATGTATTATGTGTGTGTGTGTGATATGTATGTATGTATGTATTATATATGTGATATGTATGTATGTATTATGTGTGTGTGTGATATGTATGTATGTATTATATATGTGATATGTATGTATGTATTATGTGTGTGTGTGATATGTATGTATGTATTATATATGTGATATGTATGTATGTATTATATGTGTGTGTGATATGTATGTATGTATTATATATGTGATATGTATGTATGTATTATGTGTGTGTGTGATATGTATGTGTGCATATTATGTGTGTATGTATTATATGTATGTATTATATGTGTGTGTGGTATGTATGTATGTGTATTATATGTATATATTATATGTGTGTGTGGTATGTATGTATGTATTATGTGTGTGTGTGATATGTATGTATATGTATTATATGTATGTGTGCATATTATGTGTCTATATATTATATGTGTGTGTGATATGTATGTATTATGTGTGTGTGTGTGATATGTATGTATGTATTATGTGTGTGTGTGATATGTATGTATGTATTATATGTGTGTGTGTGTGGTATGTATGTATTATATGTGTGTGTGGTATGTATGTATTATATGTGTGTGTGATATGTATGTATGTATTATATGTGTGTGTGTGTGGTATGTATGTATGTATTATATGTGTGTGTGATATGTATGTATGTATTATATGTGTGTGTGATATGTATGTATGTATTATATGTGTGTGTGGTATGTATGTATTATATGTGTGTGTGATATGTATGTATGTATTATATATGTGATATGTATGTATGTATTATGTGTGTGTGTGATATGTATATGTATGTGTGCATATTATGTGTGTATGTATTATATGTATGTATTATATGTGTGCGTGGTATGTATGTATGTGTATTATATGTATATATTATATGTGTGTGTGGTATGTATGTATGTATTATGTGTGTGTGTGGTATGTATGTATGTATTATGTGTGTGTGTGATATGTATGTATGTATTATGTGTGTGTGATATGTATGTATATGTATTATATGTATGTGTGCATATTATGTGTCTATATATTATATGTGTGTGTGATATGTATGTATGTATTATGTGTGTGTGTGATATGTATGTATGTATTATGTGTGTGTGATATGTATGTATATGTATTATATGTATGTGTGCATATTATGTGTGTATGTATTATATGTATGTATTATATGTGTGTGTGATATGTATGTATTATATGTGTGTGTGATATGTATGTATTATATGTGTGTGTGTGGTATGTATGTATGTGTATTATATGTATATATTATATGTGTGTGTGGTATGTATGTATGTATTATGTGTGTGTGGTATGTATGTATATGTATTATATGTATGTGTGCATATTATGTGTGTATGTATTATATGTATGTATTATATGTGTGTGTGGTATGTATGTATGTGTATTATATGTATATATTATATGTGTGTGTGGTATGTATGTATGTGTATTATATGTATATATTATATGTGTGTGTGGTATGTATGTTATATGTATATATTATATGTGTGTGTGTGATATATGTGTGTATGTATTATATGTATGTGTGCATATTATATGTGTGTATGTATTATATGTGTGTGTGATATGTATGTATGTATTATGTGTGTGTGTGATATGTATGTATATGTATTATATGTATGTGTGCATATTATGTGTGTATGTATTATATGTGTGTGTGATATGTATGTATGTGTATTATATGTATATATTATATGTGTGTGTGATATGTATGTATATATTATATGTATGTGTGCATATTATATGTGTGTGTGTGTGGTATGTATGTATGTGTATTATATGTATATATTATATGTGTGTGTGATATGTATGTATATATTATATGTATGTGTGCATATTATATGTGTGTGTGTGTGGTATGTATGTATGTGTATTATATGTATATATTATATGTATGTGTGCATATTATATGTGTGTGATGTGTGTGGTATGTATGTATGTGTATTATATGTATATATTATATGTATGTGTGCATATTATATGTGTGTATGTATTATATGTATGTGTGCATATTATATGTATATATTATATGTGTGTGTGATATGTATGTATA
Source organism: Discoglossus pictus (assembly GCA_027410445.1). Lineage (NCBI taxonomy): Eukaryota > Metazoa > Chordata > Amphibia > Anura > Alytidae > Discoglossus > Discoglossus pictus. The sequence continues at coordinate 81,157 of JAPZIH010000986.1, forward strand.
TGTATATATTATATGTGTGTGTGTGTGATATGTATGTATGTGTATTATATGTATATATTATATGTGTGTGTGGTATGTATGTATATATTATATGTGTGTATGTATTATATGTGTGTGTGCATATTATATGTGTGCATATTATATGTGTGTGTGTGGTATGTATGTGTGCATATTATATGTGTGTGTGTGGTATGTATGTATGTGTATTATATTCATATATTATATATGTGTGTGGTATGTATGTATATATTATATGTGTGTATATTATATGTATGTGTGCATATTATATGTGTGTGTGTGGTATGTGTGTATATGTATTATATCTATATAGTATATGTGTGTGTGTGATATGTGTGTGTGTGTATATGTGTGATATGTGTCATATGTATATATTATATGTATGTGTATATATTGTATGTATGATATGTATTATATGTATATAGTATGTGTGTATGTATTATATGTATGTGTATAAAATTGTATGTGTATTATATGTAAGTGTGTATGTATATGTATTATATGTATATAGTATGTGTATGATCAGATATTAATAGTGGCATTACGATGTCACATGTTTAATTCCATTTGTGTAATAGAGGTTTAACCCTGCGTGGGATCCCATGTATAGAACATACGTGTGTGTTAGGGGGGTGATGGTGGGACCCTCTTATGATGTACATTTAGAGCTAGAGTTTCTAATGGGAAATAATAGAAAGAACAATTTTTCATCTTTTTTTTTTTTTATAATGTAGATTATTATTAATATTGATGATGTTAATAATAATACTACTAATAATAATATCCATATTATTATCCTATATTTATTGCATATCATCTTATTCCATAGCGCTATTAATTACAAAGCAAAATACTATATTAGCGCATGGCAAGAGCATGGCGGCCCGGTCTTTTCGTCTTGCGCGGTTAGTGCTTACTAGCAAAAATGATGGCAATAAAATGTAAAGCCTTGCAATGCTGTTTGCTGCGCAATGCCAGGGCCTCCCTCTCTGACTTGCGGGCCTCGCAATTAGAGCCCTCTGCACTCATTGCAAGCCTCTCCCACCATCTATTTACAAGCCTCACAATGAGCGCCTTTGGTACTCATCGCAAGCCCCTCAGGCTTCCCCACTCATTGCAGGCCTCGGCCTACTGGCCACTTTCATGTCTTGCAATGAGCACCATTGGTGCTCATCGCGAGCCCTGCAATGAGCGCTCATTGCAGACATCGACCTGTCACTTTCATGCCTCGCAATGAGCACCATTGGCGCTGAGCGCTGTTGGCTCTCATTACAAACCTCTCCCCACTCTCTGAACCCTCCTTGCCTCTCCCCTGTCCCTGCAGCCTCACTCGCAGGCTCCCTGTCTCTCTTCCTGTGCCTGCAGCCTCACTCGCAGGCTCCCTGCCTCTCCCCCTGTCCCTGCAGCCTCACTCACTGGCTCCCTGCCTCTCTTCCTGTCCCTGCAGCCTCACTCACAGGCTCCCTGCCTCTCTTCCTGTCCGTGTAGCCTCACTCACAGGCTCCCTGCCTCTCTTCCTGTTCCTGCAGCCTCACTCACAGGCTCCCTGCCTCTCTTCCTGTGCCTGCAGCCTCACTCACTGGCTCCCTGCCTCTCTTCCTGTCCCTGCAGCCTCGCTCGCAGGCTCCCTGCCTCCCCCCTGTCCCTGCAGCCTCACTCACTGGCTCCCTGCCTCTCTTCCTGTCCCTGCAGCCTCACTCACTGGCTCCCTGCCTCTCCCCTGTCCCTGCAGCCTCACTCACTGGCCTCCCTGCCTCTCCCCCTGTCCCTGCAGCCTCACTCACTGGCTCCCTGCCTCTCTTCCTGTCATTGCAGCCTCACTCACTGGCTCCCTGCCTCTCTTCCTGTCCCTGCAGCCTCACTCACTGGCTCCCTGCCTCTCTTCCTGTGCCTGCAGCCTCACTCACTGGCTCCCTGCCTCTCTTCCTGTCCCTGCAGCCTCGCTCGCAGGCTCCCTGCCTCTCCCCTGTCCCTGCAGCCTCACTCACTGGCTCCCTGCCTCTCCCCTGTCCCTGCAGCCTCACTCACTGGCTCCCTGCCTCTCTTCCTGTCCCTGCAGCCTCGCTCGCAGGCTCCCTGCCTCTCCCCTGTCCCTGCAGCCTCACTCACTGGCTCCCTGCCTCTCTTCCTGTGCCTGCAGCCTCACTCACAGGCTCCCTGCCTCTCTTCCTGTCCCTGCAGCCTCGCTCGCAGGCTCCCTGCCTCTCCCCTGTCCCTGCAGCCTCACTCACTGGCTCCCTGCCTCTCTTCCTGTCCCTGCAGCCTCACTCACTGGCTCCCTGCCTCTCTTCCTGTGCCTGCAGCCTCACTCATTGGCTCCCTGTCTCTCCCCCTGTCCCTGCAGCCTTGCTCGCAGGCTTCCTGCCTCTCTTCCTGTCCCTGCAGCCTCACTCACTGGCTCCCTGCCTCTCTTCCTGTCCCTGCAGCCTCGCTCGCAGGCTCCCTGCCTCTCTTCCTGTCCCTGCAGCCTCGCTCGCAGGCTCCCTGCCTCTCTTCCTGTCCCTGCAGCCTCGCTCGCAGGCTCCCTGCCTCTCTTCCTGTCCCTGCAGCCTCGCTCGCAGGCTCCCTGCCTCTCTTCCTGTCCCTGCAGCCTCGCTCGCAGGCTCCCTGCCTCTCTTCCTGTCCCTGCAGCCTCACTCACAGGCTCCCTGCCTCTCTTCCTGTCCCTGCAGCCTCGCTCGCAGGCTCCCTGCCTCTCTTCCTGTGCCTGCAGCCTCACTCACAGGCTCACTGCCTCTCTTCCTGTCTCTGCAGCCTCGCTCGCAGGCTCCCTGCCTCTCCCCTGTCCCTGCAGCCTCACTCACTGGCTCCCTGCCTCTCTTCCTGTGCCTGCAGCCTCACTCACTGGCTCCCTGTCTCTCCCCCTGTCCCTGCAGCCTTGCTCGCAGGCTTCCTGCCTCTCTTCCTGTCCCTGCAGCCTCGCTCGCAGGCTCCCTGCCTCTCTTCCTGTCCCTGCAGCCTCGCTCGCAGGCTCCCTGCCTCTCTTCCTGTCCCTGCAGCCTCGCTCGCAGGCTCCCTGCCTCTCTTCCTGTCCCTGCAGCCTCGCTCGCAGGCTCCCTGCCTCTCTTCCTGTCCCTGCAGCCTCGCTCGCAGGCTCCCTGCCTCTCTTCCTGTCCCTGCAGCCTCGCTCGCAGGCTCCCTGCCTCTCTTCCTGTCCCTGCAGCCTCGCTCGCAGGCTCCCTGCCTCTCTTCCTGTCCCTGCAGCCTCGCTCGCAGGCTCCCTGCCTCTCTTCCTGTCCCTGCAGCCTCGCTCGCAGGCTCCCTGCCTCTCTTCCTGTCCCTGCAGCCTCGCTCGCAGGC
>JAPZIH010000987.1:0-45000 GCA_027410445.1 Discoglossus pictus
ATGCCATAGCTTCTAACATGCTACAAAAAACTGAAGAGCATAGTCCTAACCTTTCAAAAAACTTTCCAGAACTGGATGGCAAAGGAGAAGCAAATTAGGTAACCAGGTGTGTGTCTCTGTGGCGCAATCGGTTAGCGCGTTCTGCTGTTAACCGAAAGGTTGGTGGTTCAAGCCCACCCAGGGACTTCTATTAATTTGATGCCATAGCTTTTAACATACTACAACAAACTGAAGAGCATAGTCCTAAACTTTCAAAAAAACACTATGAACCCTCACACCGCCCCTTACTTTTTCTCATAAATACTGTAGTTGAAAAGGCTTTGCTGTTAAAAAGTCTGGTGTGGACTTTCCATTACTGAATGGCAAAGGAAAAGCAAAGTAGATAATCAAAAGTATGTCTCTGTGGCGCAATCGGTTAGTGCGTTCGGCTGTTAACTGAAAGGTTGGTGGTTCAAGCCCACCCAGGGACGTCTATTTATTTTGATGCCATAGCTTTTAACATGTTACAACAAACTGAAGAGCATAGTCCTAAACTTTCAAAAAAACACTATGAACCCTCACACCGCCCCTTACTTTTTCTCATAAATACTGTAGTTGAAAAGGCTTTGCTGTGAAAAAGTCTGGTGTGGACTTTCCATTACTGGATGGCAAAGGAAAAGCAAAGTAGGGAATCATGAGTGAGTCTCTATGGCGCGATCGGTTAGCGCGTTCGGCTGTTAACCGAAAGCTTGGTGGTTCAAGCCCACCCAGGGACGTCTATTTATTTTGATGCCATAGCTTCTAACATGCTACAAAAAACTGAAGAGCATAGTCCTAAACTTTCAAAAAAACACTATGAACCCTCACACCGCCCCTTACTTTTTCTCATAAATAATGTAGTTGAAAAGGCTTTGCTGTTAAAAAGTCTGGTGTGGATTCTCCATTACTGAACGGCAAAGGAAAAGCAAAGTAGATAATCAAGCGTATGTCTCTGTGGCGCAATCGGTTAGCGCGTTCGGCTGTTAACTGAAAGGTTGGTGGTTCAAGCCCACCCAGGGACGTCTATTTATTTTGATGCCATAGCTTTTAACATGCTACAACAAACTGAAGAGCATAGTCCTAAACTTTCAAAAAAACACTATGAACCATCACACCACCCCTTACTTTTTCTCATAAATACTGTAGTTATAAAGGCTTTGCTGTTAACAAGTCTGGTGTGGACTTTCCATTACTGGATGGCAAAGGAAATGCAAAGTAGTGAATCATGAGTGAGTCTCTGTGGTGCATTCGGTTAGCGCGTTCGGCTGTTACCCGAACGGTTGGTGATTCAAGCCCACCCAGGGAAGTCTATTTATTTTGATGCCATAGCTTTTAACTTGCTATAACAAACTGCAGGGCATAGTCCTAACCTTTCAAAAAACTTTCCATAACTGGATGGCAAAGGAGAAGCAAATTAGGCAACCAGGTGTGTGTCTCTGTGGCGCAATCGGTTAGCGCGTTCTGCTGTTAACCGAAAGGTTGGTGGTTCAAGCCTACCCAGGGACGTCTATTAATTTGATGCCATAGCTTTTAACATGCTACAACAAACTGAAGAGCATAGTCCTAAACTTTCAAAAAAACACTATGAACCCTCACACCGCCTCTTACTTTTTCTCATAAATACTGTAGTTGAAAAGGCTTTGCTGTTAAAAAGTCTGGTGTGGACTTTCCATTACTGAATGGCAAAGGAAAAGCAAAGTAGATAATCAAAAGTATGTCTCTGTGGCGCAATCGGTTAGCGCGTTCGGCTGTTAACCGAAAGGTTGGTGGTTCAAGCCCACCCAGGGACGTCTATTTATTTTGATGCCATAGCTTTTAACATGTTACAACAAACTGAAGAGCATAGTCCTAAACTTTCAAAAAAACACTATGAACCCTCACACCGCCCCTTACTTTTTCTCATAAATACTGTAGTTGAAAAGGCTTTGCTGTTAAAAAGTCTGGTGTGGACTTTCCATTACTGGATGGCAAAGGAAAAGCAAAGTAGGGAATCATGAGTGAGTCTCTATGGCGCGATCGTTTAGCGCGTTCGGCTGTTAACCGAAAGCTTGGTGGTTCAAGCCCACCCAGGGACGTCTATTTATTTTGATGACATAGCTTCTAACATGCTACAAAAAACTGAAGAGCATAGTCCTAACCTTTCAAAAAAACACTATGAACCCTCACACCGCCCCTTACTTTTTCTCATAAATAATGTAGTTGAAAAGGCTTTGCTGTTAAAAAGTCTGGTGTGGACTTTCCATTAATGGATGGCAAAGGAAAAGCAAAGTAGGGAATCATGAGTGAGTCTCTGTGGTGCAATCGGTTAGCGCGTTCGGCTGTTACCCGAAAGGTTGGTGATTCAAGCCCACCCAGGGAAGTCTATTTATTTTGATGCCATAGCTTTTAACTTGCTATAACAAACTGCAGGGCATAGTCCTAACCTTTCAAAAAACTTTCCATCACTGGATGGCAAAGGAGAAGCAAATTAGGTAACCTAGTGTGTGTCTCTGTGGAGCAATCGGTTAGCGCGTTCGGCTGTTAACCGAAAGGTTGGTGGTTCAAGCCCACCCAGGGACGTCTATTTATTTTGATGCCATAGCTTCTAACATGCTACAACAAACTGAAGAGCATAGTCCTAAACTTTCAAAAAAACACTATGAACCCTCACACCACCCCTTACTTTTTCTCATAAATACTGTAGTTGAAAAGGCTTTGCTGTTAAAAAGTCTGGTGTGGACTTTCCATTACTGGATGGCAAAGGAAATGCAAAGTAGTGAATAATGAATGAGTCTCTGTGGTGCATTCGGTTAGCGCGTTCGGCTGTTACCCGAACGGTTGGTGATTCAAGCCCACCCAGGGAAGTCTATTTATTTTGATGCCATAGCTTTTAACTTGCTATAACAAACTGCAGGGCATAGTCCTAACCTTTCAAAAAACTTTCCATAACTGGATGGCAAAGGAGAAGCAAATTAGGTAACCAGGTGTGTGTCTCTGTGGTGCAATCGGTTAGTGCGTTCTGCTGTTAACCGAAAGGTTGGTGGTTCAAGCCCACCCAGGGGCGTCTATTTATTTTGATGCCATAGCTTTTAACATGCTATAACAAATTGAAGAGCATAGTCCTAAACTTTCAAAAAAACACTATGAACCCTCACACTGCCCCTTACTTTTTCTCATAAATACTATAGTTGAAAAGGCTTTGCTGTTAAAAAGTCTGGTGTGGACATTCCATTACTGGATGGCAAAGGAAAAGCAAAGTAGGGAACCATGAGAGAGTCTCTGTGGCGCAATCGGTTAGCACGTTCAGCTGTTAACCGAAAGCTTGGTGGTTCAAGCCCACCCAGGGACGTCTATTTATTGTGATGCCATAGCTTTTAACATGCTACAAAAAACTGAAGAGCATAGTCCTAAACTTTCAAAAAAACACTATGAACCCTCACACCGCCCCTTACTTTTTCTCATAAATACTGTAGTTGAAAAGGCTTTGCTGTTAAAAAGTCTGGTGTGGACATTCCATTACTGAATGGCAAAGGAAATGCAAAGTAGATAATCAAGCGTATGTCTCTGTGGCGTAATCGGTTAGCGCGTTCGGCTGTTAACCGAAAGGTTGGTAGTTCAAGCCCACCCAGGGACGTCTATTTATTTTAATGCCATAGCTTCTAACATGCTACAACAAACTGAAGAGCATAGTCCTAACCTTTCAAAAAAACACTATGAACCCTCACACCGCCCCTTACTTTTTCTCATAAATAATGTAGTTGAAAAGGCTTTGCTGTTAAAAAGTCTGGTCTGGACTCTCCATTACTGAATGGCAAAGGAAATGCAAAGTAGATAATCAGGCGTATGTCTCTGTGGCGCAATCGGTTAGCGCGTTCGGCTGTTAACCGAAAGGTTGGTGGTTCAAGCCCACCCAGGGGCGTCTTTTTATTTTGATGCCATAGCTTTTAACTTGCTATAACAAACTGCAGGGAATAGTCCTAACCTTTCTAAAAACTTTCCATCACTGGATGGCAAAGGAGAAGCAAATTAGTTAACCAGGTGTGAGTCTCTGTGGCGCAATCGGTTAGCGCGTTCGGCTGTTGTCCGAAAGGTTGGTGGTTCAAGCCCACCCAGGGACGTTTATTTATTTTGATGCCATAGCTTCTAACATGCTACAACAAACTGAAGAGCATAGTCCTAACCTTTCAAAAAAACACTATGAACCCTCACACCGCCCCTTACTTTTTCTCATAAATACTGTAGTTGAAAAGGCTTTGCTGTGAAAAAGTCTGGGGTGGACTTTCCATTACTGGATGGCAAAGGAAATGCAAAGTAGTGAATCATGAGTGAGTCTCTGTGGTGCATTCGGTTAGCGCGTTCGGCTGTTACCCAAACGGTTGGTGATTCAAGCCCACCCAGGGAAGTCTATTTATTTTGAAAAGCAAAGTATGGAATCATGAGAGAGTCTCTGTGGCGCAATCGATTAGCGTGATCGGCTGTTAGATAATCAAGCGTATGTCTCTGTGGCGCAATCGGCTATCGCATTCGCCTGTTAATCAAAAGGTTGGTGGTTCAAGCCCACCCAGGGAAGTCTATTTATTTTTATGCCATAGCTTTTAACTTGCTATAACAAACTGCAGGGCATAGTCCTAACCTTTCAAAAAACTTTCCATCACTGAATGGCAAAGGAGAAGCAAATTAGGTAACCAGGTGTGTGTCTCTGTGGCGCAATCGGTTAGCGCGTTCGGCTGTTAACCGAAAGGTTGGTGTTTCAAGCCCACCCACGGACGTCTATTTATTTGGATGCCATAGCTTTTAACATGCTACAGCAAACTGAAGAGCATAGTCCTAAACTTTCAAAAAAACACTATGAACCCTCACACCGCCCCTTACTTTTTCTCATAAATACTGTAGTTGAAAAGGCTTTGCTGTTAAAAAGTCTGGTGTGGACTTTCCATTACTGGATGGCAAAGGAAAAGCAAAGTAGGGAATCATGAGTGAGTCTCTGTGGCGCAATCGCTTAGCGCCTTCGGCTGTTACCCGAAAGGTTGGTGATTCAAGCCCACCCAGGGAAGTCTATTTATTTTGATGCCATAGCTTTTAACTTGCTATAACAAACTGCAGGGCATAGTCCTAACCTTTCAAAAAACTTTCCATCACTGGATGGCAAAGGAGAAGCAAATTAAGTAACCAGGTGTGTGTCTCTGTGGTGCAATCGGTTAGCGCGTTCGGCTGTTAACCGAAAGGTTGGTGGTTCAAGCCCACCCAGGGACGTCTATTTTTTTTGATACCCTAGCTTCTAACATGCTACAACAAACTAAAGAGCATAGTCCTAAACTTTCAAAAAAACACTATGAACCCTCACACCGCCCCTTACTTTTTCTCATAAATACTGTAGTTGAAAAGGCTTTGCTGTTAAAAAGTCTGGTGTGGACATTCCATTACTGAATGGCAAAGGAAATGCAAAGTAGATAATCAAGCGTATGTCTCTGTGGCGTAATCGGTTAGCGCGTTCGGCTGTTAACCGAAAGGTTGGTGGTTCAAGCCCACCCAGGGACGTCTATTTATTTTAATGCCATAGCTTCTAACATGCTACAACAAACTGAAGAGCATAGTCCTAACCTTTCAAAAAAACACTATGAACCCTCACACCGCCCCTTACTTTTTCTCATAAATAATGTAGTTGAAAAGGCTTTGCTGTTAAAAAGTCTGGTCTGGACTCTCCATTACTGAATGGCAAAGGAAATGCAAAGTAGATAATCAGGCGTATGTCTCTGTGGCGCAATCGGTTAGCGCGTTCGGCTGTTAACCGAAAGGTTGGTGGTTCAAGCCCACCCAGGGGCGTCTTTTTATTTTGATGCCATAGCTTTTAACTTGCTATAACAAACTGCAGGGAATAGTCCTAACCTTTCTAAAAACTTTCCATCACTGGATGGCAAAGGAGAAGCAAATTAGTTAACCAGGTGTGAGTCTCTGTGGCGCAATCGGTTAGCGCGTTCGGCTGTTGTCCGAAAAGTTGGTGGTTCAAGCCCACCCAGGGACGTTTATTTATTTTGATGCCATAGCTTCTAACATGCTACAACAAACTGAAGAGCATAGTCCAAACCTTTCAAAAAAACACTATGAACCCTCACACCGCCCCTTACTTTTTCTCATAAATACTGTAGTTGAAAAGGCTTTGCTGTGAAAAAGTCTGGGGTGGACTTTCCATTACTGGATGGCAAAGGAAATGCAAAGTAGTGAATCATGAGTGAGTCTCTGTGGTGCATTCGGTTAGCGCGTTCGGCTGTTACCCAAACGGTTGGTGATTCAAGCCCACCCAGGGAAGTCTATTTATTTTGAAAAGCAAAGTATGGAATCATGAGAGAGTCTCTGTGGCGCAATCGATTAGCGTGATCGGCTGTTAGTTAATCAAGCGTATGTCTCTGTGGCGCAATCGGCTATCGCATTCGCCTGTTAATCAAAAGGTTGGTGGTTCAAGCCCACCCAGGGACGTCTATTTATTTTTATGCCATAGCTTTTAACTTGCTATAACAAACTGCAGGGCATAGTCCTAACCTTTCAAAAAACTTTCCATCACTGAATGGCAAAGGAGAAGCAAATTAGGTAACCAGGTGTGTGTCTCTGTGGCGCAATCGGTTAGCGCGTTCGGCTGTTAACCGAAAGGTTGGTGTTTCAAGCCCACCCACGGACGTCTATTTATTTGGATGCCATAGCTTTTAACATGCTACAGCAAACTGAAGAGCATAGTCCTAAACTTTCAAAAAAACACTATGAACCCTCACACCGCCCCTTACTTTTTCTCATAAATACTGTAGTTGAAAAGGCTTTGCTGTTAAAAAGTCTGGTGTGGACTTTCCATTACTGGATGGCAAAGGAAAAGCAAAGTAGGGAATCATGAGTGAGTCTCTGTGGCGTAATTGCTTAGCGCCTTCGGCTGTTACCCGAAAGGTTGGTGATTCAAGCCCACCCAGGGAAGTCTATTTATTTTGATGCCATAGCTTTTAACTTGCTATAACAAACTGCAGGGCATAGTCCTAACCTTTCAAAAAACTTTCCATCACTGGATGGCAAAGGAGAAGCAAATTAGGTAACCAGGTGTGTGTCTCTGTTGCGCAATCGGTTAGCGCGTTCGGCTGTTAACCGAAATGTTGGTGGTTCAAGCCCACCCAGGAACATCTATTTATTTTGATGCCATAGCTTCTAACATGCTACAACAAACTGAAGAGCATAGTCCTAACCTTTCAAAAAAACACTATGAACCCTCACACCGCCCCTTACTTTTTCTCATAAATACTGTAGTTGAAAAGGCTTTGCTGTTAAAAAGTCTGGTGTGGACTTTCCATTACTGGATGGCAAAGGAAAAGCAAAGTAGGGAATCATGAGTGAGTCTCTGTGGCGCAATCGCTTAGCGCCTTCGGCTGTTACCCAAAAGGTTGGTGATTCAAGCCCTCCCAGGGAAGTCTATTTATTTTGATGCCATAGCTTTTAACTTGCTATAACAAACTGCAGGGCATAGTCCTAACCTTTCAAAAAACTTTCCATCACTGGATGGCAAAGGAGAAGCAAATTAGGTAACCAGGTGTGTGTCTCTGTTGCGCAATCGGTTAGCGCGTTCGGCTGTTAACCGAAATGTTGGTGGTTCAAGCCCACCCAGGAACATCTATTTATTTTGATGCCATAGCTTCTAACATGCTACAACAAACTGAGTAGCATAGTCCTAACCTTTCAAAAAAACACTATGAACCCTCACACCGCCCCTTACTTTTTCTCATAAATACTGTAGTTGAAAAGGCTTTGCTGTTAAAAAGTCTGGTGTGGACTTTCCATTACTGGATGGCAAAGGAAAAGCAAAGTGGGGAATCATAAGTGAGTCTCTGTGGTGCAATCGGTTAGCGCGTTCGGCTGTTACCCGAAAGGTTGGCGATGCAAGCCCACCCAGGGAAGTCTATTTATTTTGATGCCATAGCTTTTAACTTGCTATAACAAACTACAGGGCATAGTCCTAACCTTTCAAAAAACTTTCCATCACTGAATGGCAAAGGAGAAGCAAATTAGTTAACCAGGTTTATGTCTCTGTGGCGCAATCGGTTAGCGCGTTCTGCTGTTAACCGAAAGGTTGGTGGTTCAAGCCCACCCAGGGACGTCTATTAATTTGATGCCATAGCTTTTAACATGCTACAACAAACTGAAGAGCATAGTCCTAAACTTTCAAAAAAACACTATGAACCCTCACACCGCCCCTTACTTTTTCTCATAAATACTGTAGTTGAAAAGGCTTTTCTGTTAAAAAGTCTGGTGTGGACTTTCCATTACTGAATGGCAAAGGAAAAGCAAAGTAAATAATCAAAAGTATGTCTCTGTGGCGCAATCGGTTAGCGCTTTCGGCTGATAACCGAAAGGTTGTTGGTTCAAGCCCACCCAGGGACGTCTATTTATTTTGATGCCATAGCTTCTAACATGCTACAACAAACTGAAGAGCATAGTCTTAAACTTTTAAAAAAACACTATGAACCCTCACACCACCCCTTACTTTTTCTCATAAATACTGTAGTTGAAAAGGCTTTGCTGTTAAAAAGTCTGGTGTAGACTTTCCATTACTGGATGGCAAAGGAAAAGCAAAGTAGTGAATAATGAGTGAGTCTCTGTGGTGCATTCGGTTAGCGCGTTCGGCTGTTACCCGAACGGTTGGTGATTCAAGCCCACCCAGGGAAGTCTATTTATTTTGATGCCATAGCTTTTAACTTGCTATAACAAACTGCAGGGCATAGTCCTAACCTTTCAAAAAACTTTCCAGAACTGGATGGCAAAGGAGAAGCAAATTAGGTAACCAGGTGTGTGTCTCTGTGGCGCAATCGGTTAGCGCGTTCTGCTGTTAACCGAAAGGTTGGTGGTTCAAGCCCACCCAGGGACTTCTATTAATTTGATGCCATAGCTTTTAACATACTACAACAAACTGAAGAGCATAGTCCTAAACTTTCAAAAAAACACTATGAACCCTCACACCGCCCCTTACTTTTTCTCATAAATACTGTAGTTGAAAAGGCTTTGCTGTTAAAAAGTCTGGTGTGGACTTTCCATTACTGAATGGCAAAGGAAAAGCAAAGTAGATAATCAAAAGTATGTCTCTGTGGCGCAATCAGTTAGCGCGTTCGGCTGTTAATTGAAAGGTTGGTGGTTCAAGCCCACCCAGGGACGTCTATTTATTTTGATGCCATAGCTTTTAACATGTTACAACAAACTGAAGAGCATAGTCCTAAACTTTCAAAAAAACACTATGAACCCTCACACCGCCCCTTACTTTTTCTCATAAATACTGTAGTTGAAAAGGCTTTGCTGTGAAAAAGTCTGGTGTGGACTTTCCATTACTGGATGGCAAAGGAAAAGCAAAGTAGGGAATCATGAGTGAGTCTCTATGGCGCGATCGGTTAGCGCGTTCGGCTGTTAACCGAAAGCTTGGTGGTTCAAGCCCACCCAGGGACGTCTATTTATTTTGATGCCATAGCTTCTAACATGCTACAAAAAACTGAAGAGCATAGTCCTAACCTTTCAAAAAAACACTATGAACCCTCACACCGCCCCTTACTTTTTCTCATAAATAATGTAGTTGAAAAGGCTTTGCTGTTAAAAAGTCTGGTGTGGATTCTCCATTACTGAACGGCAAAGGAAAAGCAAAGTAGATAATCAAGCGTATGTCTCTGTGGCGCAATCGGTTAGCGCGTTCGGCTGTTAACTGAAAGGTTGGTGGTTCAAGCCCACCCAGGGACGTCTATTTATTTTGATGCCATAGCTTTTAACATGCTACAACAAACTGAAGAGCATAGTCCTAAACTTTCAAAAAAACACTATGAACCCTCACACCACCCCTTACTTTTTCTCATAAATACTGTAGTTGAAAAGGCTTTGCTGTTAAAAAGTCTGGTGTAGACTTTCCATTACTGGATGGCAAAGGAAATGCAAAGTAGTGAATAATGAGTGAGTCTCTGTGGTGCATTCGGTTAGCGCGTTCGGCTGTTACCCGAACGGTTGGTGATTCAAGCCCACCCAGGGAAGTCTATTTATTTTGATGCCATAGCTTTTAACTTGCTATAACAAACTGCAGGGCATAGTCCTAACCTTTCAAAAAACTTTCCATAACTGGATGGCAAAGGAGAAGCAAATTAGGTAACCAGGTGTGTGTCTCTGTGGCGCAATCGGTTAGCGCGTTCTGCTGTTAACCGAAAGGTTGGTGGTTCAAGCCCACCCAGGGACGTCTATTAATTTGATGCCATAGCTTTTAACATGCTACAACAAACTGAAGAGCATAGTCCTAAACTTTCAAAAAAACACTATGAACCCTCACACCGCCCCTTACTTTTTCTCATAAATACTGTAGTTGAAAAGGCTTTGCTGTTAAAAAGTCTGGTGTGGACTTTCCATTACTGAATGGCAAAGGAAAAGCAAAGTAGATAATCAAAAGTATGTCTCTGTGGCGCAATCGGTTAGCGCGTTCGGCTGTTAACCGAAAGGTTGGTGGTTCAAGCCCACCCAGGGACGTCTATTTATTTTGATGCCATAGCTTTTAACATGCTACAACAAACTGAAGAGCATAGTCCTAAACTTTCAAAAAAACACTATGAACCCTCACACCGCCCCTTACTTTTTCTCATAAATACTGTAGTTGAAAAGGCTTTGCTGTTAAAAAGTCTGGTGTGGACTTTCCATTACTGGATGGCAAAGGAAAAGCAAAGTAGGGAATCATGAGTGAGTCTCTATGGCGCGATCGGTTAGCGCGTTCGGCTGTTAACCGAAAGCTTGGTGGTTCAAGCCCACCCAGGGACGTCTATTTATTTTGATGCCATAGCTTTTAACATGCTATAACAAATTGAAGAGCATAGTCCTAAACTTTCAAAAAAACACTATGAACCCTCACACTGCCCCTTACTTTTTCTCATAAATACTGTAGTTGAAAAGGCTTTGCTGTTAAAAAGTCTGGTGTGGACTTTCCATTACTGGATGGCAAAGGAAAAGCAAAGTAGGGAACCATGAGAGAGTCTCTGTGGCGCAATCGGTTAGCACGTTCAGCTGTTAACCGAAAGCTTGGTGGTTCAAGCCCACCCAGGGACGTCCATTTATTGTGATGCCATAGCTTTTAACATGCTACAAAAAACTGAAGAGCATAGTCCTAAACTTTCAAAAAAACACTATGAACCCTCACACCGCCCCTTACTTTTTCTCATAAATACTGTAGTTGAAAAGGCTTTGCTGTTAAAAAGTCTGGTGTGGACATTCCATTACTGAATGGCAAAGGAAATGCAAAGTAGATAATCAAGCGTATGTCTCTGTGGCGTAATCGGTTAGCGCGTTCGGCTGTTAACCGAAAGGTTGGTGGTTCAAGCCCACCCAGGGACGTCTATTTATTTTAATGCCATAGCTTCTAACATGCTACAACAAACTGAAGAGCATAGTCCTAACCTTTCAAAAAAACACTATGAACCCTTACACCGCCCCTTACTTTTTCTCATAAATAATGTAGTTGAAAAGGCTTTGCTGTTAAAAAGTCTGGTCTGGACTCTCCATTACTGAATGGCAAAGGAAATGCAAAGTAGATAATCAAAAGTATGTCTCTGTGGCGCAATCAGTTAGCGCGTTCGGCTGTTAATTGAAAGGTTGGTGGTTCAAGCCCACCCAGGGACGTCTATTTATTTTGATGCCATAGCTTTTAACATGTTACAACAAACTGAAGAGCATAGTCCTAAACTTTCAAAAAAACACTATGAACCCTCACACCGCCCCTTACTTTTTCTCATAAATACTGTAGTTGAAAAGGCTTTGCTGTGAAAAAGTCTGGTGTGGACTTTCCATTACTGGATGGCAAAGGAAAAGCAAAGTAGGGAATCATGAGTGAGTCTCTATGGCGCGATCGGTTAGCGCGTTCGGCTGTTAACCGAAAGCTTGGTGGTTCAAGCCCACCCAGGGACGTCTATTTATTTTGATGCCATAGCTTCTAACATGCTACAAAAAACTGAAGAGCATAGTCCTAAACTTTCAAAAAAACACTATGAACCCTCACACCGCCCCTTACTTTTTCTCATAAATAATGTAGTTGAAAAGGCTTTGCTGTTAAAAAGTCTGGTGTGGATTCTCCATTACTGAACGGCAAAGGAAAAGCAAAGTAGATAATCAAGCGTATGTCTCTGTGGCGCAATCGGTTTGCGCGTTCGGCTGTTAACCGAAAGGTTGGTGGTTCAAGCCCACCCAGGGACGTCTATTTATTTTGATGCCATAGCTTTTAACATGCTACAACAAACTGAAGAGCATAGTCCTAAACTTTCAAAAAAACACTATGAACCATCACACCACCCCTTACTTTTTCTCATAAATACTGTAGTTATAAAGGCTTTGCTGTTAAAAAGTCTGGTGTAGACTTTCCATTACTGGATGGCAAAGGAAATGCAAAGTAGTGAATAATGAGTGAGTCTCTGTGGTGCATTCGGTTAGCGCGTTCGGCTGTTACCCGAACGGTTGGTGATTCAAGCCCACCCAGGGAAGTCTATTTATTTTGATGCCATAGCTTTTAACTTGCTATAACAAACTGCAGGGCATAGTCCTAACCTTTCAAAAAACTTTCCATAACTGGATGGCAAAGGAGAAGCAAATTAGGCAACCAGGTGTGTGTCTCTGTGGCGCAATCGGTTAGCGCGTTCTGCTGTTAACCGAAAGGTTGGTGGTTCAAGCCCACCCAGGGACGTCTATTAATTTGATGCCATAGCTTTTAACATGCTACAACAAACTGAAGAGCATAGTCCTAAACTTTCAAAAAAACACTATGAACCCTCACACCGCCCCTTACTTTTTCTCATAAATACTGTAGTTGAAAAGGCTTTGCTGTTAAAAAGTCTGGTGTGGACTTTCCATTACTGAATGGCAAAGGAAAAGCAAAGTAGATAATCAAAAGTATGTCTCTGTGGCGCAATCGGTTAGCGCGTTCGGCTGTTAACCGAAAGGTTGGTGGTTCAAGCCCACCCAGGGACGTCTATTTATTTTGATGCCATAGCTTTTAACATGTTACAACAAACTGAAGAGCATAGTCCTAAACTTTCAAAAAAACACTATGAACCCTCACACCGCCCCTTACTTTTTCTCATAAATACTGTAGTTGAAAAGGCTTTGCTGTTAAAAAGTCTGGTGTGGACTTTCCATTACTGGATGGCAAAGGAAAAGCAAAGTAGGGAATCATGAGTGAGTCTCTATGGCGCGATCGGTTAGCGCGTTCGGCTGTTAACCGAAAGCTTGGTGGTTCAAGCCCACCCAGGGGCGTCTATTTATTTTGATGCCATAGCTTTTAACATGCTATAACAAATTGAAGAGCATAGTCCTAAACTTTCAAAAAAACACTATGAACCCTCACACTGCCCCTTACTTTTTCTCATAAATACTATAGTTGAAAAGGCTTTGCTGTTAAAAAGTCTGGTGTGGACTTTCCATTACTGGATGGCAAAGGAAAAGCAAAGTAGGGAACCATGAGAGAGTCTCTGTGGCGCAATCGGTTAGCACGTTCAGCTGTTAACCGAAAGCTTGGTGGTTCAAGCCCACCCAGGGACGTCCATTTATTGTGATGCCATAGCTTTTAACATGCTACAAAAAACTGAAGAGCATAGTCCTAAACTTTCAAAAAAACACTATGAACCCTCACACCGCCCCTTACTTTTTCTCATAAATACTGTAGTTGAAAAGGCTTTGCTGTTAAAAAGTCTGGTGTGGACATTCCATTACTGAATGGCAAAGGAAATGCAAAGTAGATAATCAAGCGTATGTCTCTGTGGCGCAATCGGTTAGCGCGTTCGGCTGTTAACCGAAAGGTTGGTGGTTCAAGCCCACCCAGGGACGTCTATTTATTTTAATGCCATAGCTTCTAACATGCTACAACAAACTGAAGAGCATAGTCCTAACCTTTCAAAAAAACACTATGAACCCTTACACCGCCCCTTACTTTTTCTCATAAATAATGTAGTTGAAAAGGCTTTGCTGTTAAAAAGTCTGGTCTGGACTCTCCATTACTGAATGGCAAAGGAAATGCAAAGTAGATAATCAGGCGTATGTCTCTGTGGCGCAATCGGTTAGCGCGTTCGGCTGTTAACCGAAAGGTTGGTGGTTCAAGCCCACCCAGGGGCGTCTTTTTATTTTGATGCCATAGCTTTTAACTTGCTATAACAAACTGCAGGGAATAGTCCTAACCTTTCTAAAAACTTTCCATCACTGGATGGCAAAGGAGAAGCAAATTAGTTAACCAGGTGTGAGTCTCTGTGGCGCAATCGGTTAGCGCGTTCGGCTGTTGTCCGAAAAGTTGGTGGTTCAAGCCCACCCAGGGACGTTTATTTATTTTGATGCCATAGCTTCTAACATGCTACAACAAACTGAAGAGCATAGTCCAAACCTTTTAAAAAAAACACTATGAACCCTCACACCGCCCCTTACTTTTTCTCATAAATACTGTAGTTGAAAAGGCTTTGCTGTGAAAAAGTCTGGGGTGGACTTTCCATTACTGGATGGCAAAGGAAATGCAAAGTAGTGAATCATGAGTGAGTCTCTGTGGTGCATTCGGTTAGCGCGTTCGGCTGTTACCCAAACGTTTGGTGATTCAAGCCCACGCAGGGAAGTCTATTTATTTTGAAAAGCAAAGTATGGAATCATGAGAGAGTCTCTGTGGCGCAATCGATTAGCGTGATCGGCTGTTAGTTAATCAAGCGTATGTCTCTGTGGCGCAATCGGCTATCGCATTCGCCTGTTAATCAAAAGGTTGGTGGTTCAAGCCCACCCAGGGACGTCTATTTATTTTTATGCCATAGCTTTTAACTTGCTATAACAAACTGCAGGGCATAGTCCTAACCTTTCAAAAAACTTTCCATCACTGAATGGCAAAGGAGAAGCAAATTAGGTAACCAGGTGTGTGTCTCTGTGGCGCAATCGGTTAGCGCGTTCGGCTGTTAACCGAAAGGTTGGTGGTTCAAGCCCACCCACGGACGTCTATTTATTTGGATGCCATAGCTTTTAACATGCTACAGCAAACTGAAGAGCATAGTCCTAAACTTTCAAAAAAACACTATGAACCCTCACACCGCCCCTTACTTTTTCTCATAAATACTGTAGTTGAAAAGGCTTTGCTGTTAAAAAGTCTGGTGTGGACTTTCCATTACTGGATGGCAAAGGAAAAGCAAAGTAGGGAATCATGTGTGAGTCTCTGTGGCGCAATCGCTTAGCGCCTTCGGCTGTTACCCGAAAGGTTGGTGATTCAAGCCCACCCAGGGAAGTCTATTTATTTTGATGCCATAGCTTTTAACTTGCTATAACAAACTGCAGGGCATAGTCCTAACCTTTCAAAAAACTTTCCATCACTGGATGGCAAAGGAGAAGCAAATTAGGTAACCAGGTGTGTGTCTCTGTTGCGCAATCGGTTAGCGCGTTCGGCTGTTAACCGAAATGTTGGTGGTTCAAGCCCACCCAGGAACATCTATTTATTTTGATGCCATAGCTTCTAACATGCTACAACAAACTGAGTAGCATAGTCCTAACCTTTCAAAAAAACACTATGAACCCTCACACCGCCCCTTACTTTTTCTCATAAATACTGTAGTTGAAAAGGCTTTGCTGTTAAAAAGTCTGGTGTGGACTTTCCATTACTGGATGGCAAAGGAAAAGCAAAGTAGGGAATCATGAGTGAGTCTCTGTGGCGCAATCGCTTAGCGCCTTCGGCTGTTACCCAAAAGGTTGGTGATTCAAGCCCTCCCAGGGAAGTCTATTTATTTTGATGCCATAGCTTTTAACTTGCTATAACAAACTGCAGGGCATAGTCCTAACCTTTCAAAAAACTTTCCATCACTGGATGGCAAAGGAGAAGCAAATTAGGTAACCAGGTGTGTGTCTCTGTTGCGCAATCGGTTAGCGCGTTCGGCTGTTAACCGAAATGTTGGTGGTTCAAGCCCACCCAGGAACATCTATTTATTTTGATGCCATAGCTTCTAACATGCTACAACAAACTGAGTAGCATAGTCCTAACCTTTCAAAAAAACACTATGAACCCTCACACCGCCCCTTACTTTTTCTCATAAATACTGTAGTTGAAAAGGCTTTGCTGTTAAAAAGTCTGGTGTGGACTTTCCATTACTGAATGGCAAAGGAAAAGCAATCAGTTAGCGCGTTCGGCTGTTACCCAAAAGGTTGGTGATTCAAGCCCACCCAGGGAAATCTAATTATTTTGATGCCATAGATTTTAACTTGCTATAACAAACTGCAGGGCATAGTCTTAACCTTTCAAAAAAACACTATGAACCCTCACACCGCCCCTTACTTTTTCTCATAAATACTGTAGTTGAAAAGGCTTTGCTGTTAAAAAGTCTGGTGTGGACTTTCCATTACTGAATGGCAAAGGAAAAGCAAAGTAGATAATCAAGAGTATGTCTCTGTGGCGCAATCGGTTATCGCATTCGGCTGTTAATCAAAAGGTTGGTGGTTCAAGCCCACCCAGGGACGTCTATTTATTTTGATGCCATAGCTTTTAACTTGCTATAACAAACTGCAGGGCATAGTCCTAACCTTTCAAAAAACTTTCCATCACTGAATGGCAAAGGAGAAGCAAATTAGGTAAACAGGTGTGTGTCTCTGTGGCGCAATCGGTTAGCGCGTTCGGCTGTTAACCGAAAGGTTGGTTGTTCCATCCCACCCACGGACGTCTATTTATTTGGATGCCATAGCTTTTAACATGCTACAGCAAACTGAAGAGCATAGTCCTAAACTTTCAAAAAAACACTATGAACCCTCACACCGCCCCTTACTTTTTCTCATAAATACTGTAGTTGAAAAGGCTTTGCTGTTAAAAAGTCTGGTGTGGACTTTCCATTACTGGATGGCAAAGGAAAAGCAAAGTAGGGAATCATGAGTGAGTCTCTGTGGCGCAATCGCTTAGCGCCTTCGGCTGTTACCCGAAAGGTTGGTGATTCAAGCCCACCCAGGGAAGTCTATTTATTTTGATGCCATAGCTTTTAACTTGCTATAACAAACTGCAGGGCATAGTCCTAACCTTTCAAAAAACTTTCCATCACTGGATGGCAAAAGAAGAAGCAAATTAGGTAACCAGGTGTGTGTCTCTGTTGCGCAATCGGTTAGCGCGTTCGGCTGTTAACCGAAATGTTGGTGGTTCAAGCCCACCCAGGAACATCTATTTATTTTGATGCCATTGCTTCTAACATGCTACAACAAACTGAGTAGCATAGTCCTAACCTTTCAAAAAAACACTATGAACCCTCACACCGCCCCTTACTTTTTCTCATAAATACTGTAGTTGAAAAGGCTTTGCTGTTAAAAAGTCTGGTGTGGACTTTCCATTACTGGATGGCAAAGGAAAAGCAAAGTAGGGAATCATGAGTGAGTCTCTGTGGCGCAATCGCTTAGCGCCTTCCGCTGTTACCCGAAAGGTTGGTGATTCAAGCCCTCCCAGGGAAGTCTATTTATTTTGATGCCATAGCTTTTAACTTGCTGTAACAAACTGCAGGGCATAGTCCTAACCTTTCAAAAAACTTTCCATCACTGGATGGCAAAGGAGAAGCAAATTAGGTAACCAGGTGTGTGTCTCTGTTGCGCAATCGGTTAGCGCGTTCGGCTGTTAACCAAAATGTTGGTGGTTCAAGCCCAACCAGGAACATCTATTTATTTTGATGCCATAGCTTCTAACATGCTACAACAAACTGAGTAGCATAGTCCTAACCTTTCAAAAAAACACTATGAACCCTCACACCGCCCCTTACTTTTTCTCATAAATACTGTAGTTGAAAAGGCTTTGCTGTTAAAAAGTCTGGTGTGGACTTTCCATTACTGGATGGCAAAGGAAAAGCAAAGTAGGGAATCATGAGTGAGTCTCTGTGGCGCAATCGCTTAGCGCCTTCGGCTGTTACCCGAAAGGTTGGTAATTCAAGCCCACCCAGGGAAGTCTATTTATTTTGATGCCATAGCTTTTAGCTTGCTATAACAAACTGCAGGGCATAGTCCTAACCTTTCAAAAAACTTTCCATCACTGGATGGCAAAGGAGAAGCAAATTAGGTAACCAGGTGTGTGTCTCTGTTGCGCAATCGGTTAGCGCGTTCGGCTGTTAACCGAAATGTTGGTGGTTCAAGCCCACCCAGGAAAATCTATTTATTTTGATGCCATAGCTTCTAACATGCTACAACAAACTGAGTAGCATAGTCCTAACCTTTCAAAAAAACACTATGAACCCTCACACCGCCCCTTACTTTTTCTCATAAATACTGTAGTTGAAAAGGCTTTGCTGTTAAAAAGTCTGGTGTGGACTTTCCATTACTGAATGGCAAAGGAAAAGCAATCAGTTAGCGCGTTCGGCTGTTACCCAAAAGGTTGGTGATTCAAGCCCACCCAGGGAAATCTAATTATTTTGATGCCATAGCTTTTAACTTGCTATCACAAACTGCAGGGCATAGTCCTATCCTTTCAAAAAAACACTATGGACCCTCACACCGCCCCTTACTTTTTCTCATAAATACTGTAGTTGAAAAGGCTTTGCTGTTAAAAAGTCTGGTGTGGACTTTCCATTACTGGATGGCAAAGGAAAAGCAAAGAAGGGATTCATAAGTGAGTCTCTGTGGTGCAATCGGTTAGAGCGTTTGGCTGTTACCCGAAAGGTTGGTGATTCAAGCCCACCCAGGGAAGTCTATTTATTTTTATGCCATAGCTTTTAACTTGCTATAACAAACTGCAGGGCATAGTCCTAACCTTTCAAAAAACTTTCCATCACTGGATGGCAAAGGAGAAGCAAATTAAGTAACCAGGTGTGAGTCTCTGTGGCGCAATCGGTTAGCGCGTTCGGCTGTTGTCCGAAAGGTTGGTGGTTCAAGCCCACCCAGGGACGTTTATTTATTTTGATGCCATAGCTTCTAACATGCTACAACAAACTGAAGAGCATAGTCCAAACCTTTCAAAAAAACACTATGAACCCTCACACCGCCCCTTACTTTTTCTCATAAATACTGTAGTTGAAAAGGCTTTGCTGTGAAAAAGTCTGGGGTGGACTTTCCATTACTGGATGGCAAAGGAAATGCAAAGTAGTGAATCATGAGTGAGTCTCTGTGGTGCATTCGGTTAGCGCGTTCGGCTGTTACCCAAACGTTTGGTGATTCAAGCCCACCCAGGGAAGTCTATTTATTTTGAAAAGCAAAGTATGGAATCATGAGAGAGTCTCTGTGGCGCAATCGATTAGCGCGATCGGCTGTTAATTAATCAAGCGTATGTCTCTGTGGCGCAATCGGTTAGCGCGTTCGGTTGTTAACCGAAAGGTTGGTGGTTCAAGCCCACCCAGGGACGTCTATTTATTTTAATGCCATAGCTTCTAACATGCTACAACAAACTGAAGAGCATAGTCCTAACCTTTCAAAAAAACACTATGAACCCTCACACCGCCCCTTACTTTTTCTCATAAATACTGTAGTTGAAAAGGTTTTGCTGTTAAAAACTCTGGTGTGGACTTTCCATTACTGGATGGCAAAGGAAAAGCAAAGTAGAGAATCATGAGTGAGTCTCTGTGGTGCATTCGGTTAGCGCGTTTGGCTGTTACCCAAACGGTTGGTGATTCAAGCCCACCCAGGGAAGTCTATTTATTTTGATGCCATAGCTTTTAACTTGCTATAACAAACTGCAGGGCATAGTCCTAACCTTTCAAAAAACTTTCCATCACTGGATGGCAAAGGAGAAGCAAATTAGGTAACCAGGTGTGTGTCTCTGTGGCGCAATCGGTTAGCGTGTTCGGCTGTTAACCGAAAGGTTGGTGGTTCAAGCCCACCCAGGGACATCTATTTATTTTAATGCCATAGCTTCTAACATGCTACAACAAACTGAAGAGCATAGTCCTAACCTTTCAAAAAAACACTATGAACCCTCACACCGCCCCTTACTTTTTCTCATAAATACTGTAGTTGAAAAGGTTTTGCTGTTAAAAACTCTGGTGTGGACTTTCCATTACTGGATGGCAAAGGAAAAGCAAAGTAGAGAATCATAAGTGAGTCTCTGTGGTGCATTCGGTTAGCGCGTTCGGCTGTTACCCAAACGGTTGGTGATTCAAGCCCACCCAGGGAAGTCTATTTATTTTGATGCCATAGCTTTTAACTTGCTATAACAAATTGCAGGGCATAGTCCTAACCTTTCAAAAAACTTTCCATCACTGGATGGCAAAGGAGAAGCAAATTAGTTAACCAGGTGTGTGTCTCTGTGGCGCAATCGGTTAGCGTGTTCGGCTGTTAACCGAAAGGTTGGTGGTTCAAGCCCACCCAGGGACGTCTATTTATTTTGATGCCATAGCTTCTAACATGCTACAACAAACTGAAGAGCATAGTCCAAACCTTTCAAAAAAACACTATAAACCCTCACACCGCCGCTTACTTTTTCTCATAAATACTGTAGTTGAAAAGGCTTTGCTGTGAAAAAGTCTGGGGTGGACTTTCCATTACTGGATGGCAAAGGAAAAGCAAAGTAGGGAATCGTGAGTGAGTCTCTATGGTGTGATCGGTTAGCGCGTTCGGCTGTTAACCAAAAGGTGGGTGGTTCAAGCCCACCCAGGGACGTCTATTTGTTTTGATGCCTTAGCTTCTAACATGCTACAACAAACTGAAGAGCATAGTCCTAACCTTTCAAAAAAACACTATGAACCCTCACACCGCCCCTTACTTTTTCTCATAAATAATGTAGTTGAAAAGGCTTTGCTGTTAAAAAGTCTGGTCTGGACTCTACATTACTGAACGGCAAAGGAAAAGCAAAGTAGATAAACAAGAGTATGTCTCTGTGGCGCAATCGGTTAGCACGTTCTGCTTTTAAATGAAAGGTTGGTGGTTCAAGCCCACCCAGGGACGTCTATTTATTTTGATGCCATAGCTTTTAACATGCTACAACAAACTGAAGAGCATAGTCCTAAACTTTTAAAAAAACACTATGAACCCTCACACCACCCCTTACTTTTTCTCATAAATACTGTAGTTGAAAAGGCTTTGCTGTTAAAAAGTCTGGTGTGGACTTTCCATTACTGAATGGCAAAGGAAATGCAAAGTAGATAATCAAGTGTATGTCTCTGTGGCGCAATCGGTTAGCGCGTTTGGCTGTTAACCGAAAGGTTGGTGGTTCAAGCCCACCCAGGGAAGCCTATTTATTTTGATGCCATAGCTTTTAACTTGCTATAACAAACTGCAGGGCATAGTCCTAACCTTTCAAAAAACTTTCCATCACTGGATGGCAAAGGAGAAGCAAATTAGTTAACCAGGTGTGTGTCTCTGTGGCGCAATCGGTTAGCGCGTTCGGCTGTTAACCGAAAGGTTGGTGGTTCAAGCCCACCCAGGGACGTCTATTTATTTTGATGCCATAGCTTCTAACATGCTACAACAAACTGAAGAGCATAGTCCTAACCTTTCAAAAAAACACTATGAACCCTCACACCGCCCCTTACTTTTTCTCATAAATACTGTAGTTGAAAAGGTTTTGCTGTTAAAAACTCTGGTGTGGACTTTCCATTACTGGATGGCAAAGGAAAAGCAAAGTAGGGAATCATGAGTGAGTCTCTGTGGTGCATTCGGTTAGCGCATTCGGCTGTTACCCAAACGGTTGGTGATTCAAGCCCACCCAGGGAAGTCTATTTATTTTGATGCCATAGCTTTTAACTTGCTATAACAAACTGCAGGGCATAGTCCTAACCTTTCAAAAAACTTTCCATCACTGGATGGCAAAGGAGAAGCAAATTAGTTAACCAGGTGTGTGTCTCTGTGGCGCAATCGGTTAGCGCGTTCGGCTGTTAACCGAAAGCTTGGTGGTTCAAGCCCACCCAGGGACGTCTATTCATTTTGATGCCATAGCTTTTAACATGCTACAACAAACTGAAGAGCATAGTCCTAAACTTTCAAAAAAACACTATGAACCCTCACACCACCCCTTACTTTTTCTCAAAAATACTGTAGTTGAAAAGGCTTTGCTGTTAAAAAGTCTGGTGTGAATTTCCATTACTGAATGGCAAAGGAAATGCAAAGTAGATAATCAAGCGTATGTCTCTGTGGCGCAATCGGTTAGCGCGTTCGGCTGTTAACCGAACAGTTGGTGGTTCAAGCCCACCCAGGGGTGTCTTTTTATTTTGATGCCATAGCTTTTAACTTGCTATAACAAACTGCAGGGCATAGTCCTAACCTTTCAAAAAACTTTCCATCACTGGATGGCAAAGGAGAAGCAAATTAGTTAACCAGGTGTGAGTCTCTGTGGCGCAATCGGTTAGCGCGTTCGGCTGTTGTCCGAAAGGTTGGTGGTTCAAGCCCACCCAGGGACGTTTATTTATTTTGATGCCATAGCTTCTAACATGCTACAACAAACTGAAGAGCATAGTCCAAACCTTTCAAAAAAACACTATGAACCCTCACACCGCCCCTTACTTTTTCTCATAAATACTGTAGTTGAAAAGGCTTTGCTGTGAAAAAGTCTGGGGTGGACTTTCCATTACTGGATGGCAAAGGAAATGCAAAGTAGTGAATCATGAGTGAGTCTCTGTGGTGCATTCGGTTAGCGCGTTCGGCTGTTACCCAAACGTTTGGTGATTCAAGCCCACGCAGGGAAGTCTATTTATTTTGAAAAGCAAAGTATGGAATCATGACAGAGTCTCTGTGGCGCAATCGATTAGCGCGATCGGCTGTTAGTTAATCAAGCGTATGTCTCTGTGGCGCAATCGGTTAGCGCGTTCGGCTGTTAACCGAAAGGTTGGTGGTTCAAGCCCACCCAGGGACGTCTATTTTTTTTGATACCCTAGCTTCTAACATGCTACAACAAACTGAAGAGCATAGTCCTAACCTTTCAAAAAAAAACTATGAACCCTCACACCGCCCCTTACTTTTTCTCATAAATACTGTAGCTAAAAAGGCTTTGCTGTTAAAAAGTCTGGTGTGGACTTTCCATTACTGGATGGCAAAGCAAAAGCAAAGTAGTGAATCATAAGTGAGTCTCTGTGGCGCAATCGGTTAGCGCGTTCGGCTGTTAACCGAAAGGTTGGTGGTTCAAGCCCACCCAGGGACGTCTATTTATTTTGATGCCATAGCTTTTAACTTGCTGTAACAAACTGCAGGGCATAGTCCTAACCTTTCAAAAAACTTTCCATCACTGGATGGCAAAGGAGAAGCAAATTAGCTAACCAGGCGTGTGTCTCAGTGGCGCAATCGGTTAGCGCGTTTGGCTGTTAACCGAAAGGTAGGTGGTTCAAGCCCACCCAGGGACGTCTATTTATTTTGATGCCATAGCTTCTAACATGCTACAACAAACTGAAGAGCATAGTCCAAACCTTTCAAAAAAACACTATAAACCCTCACACCGCCGCTTACTTTTTCTCATAAATACTGTAGTTGAAAAGGCTTTGCTGTGAAAAAGTCTGGGGTGGACTTTCCATTACTGGATGGCAAAGGAAAAGCAAAGTAAGGAATCGTGAGTGAGTCTCTATGGTGTGATCGGTTAGCGCGTTCGGC
Source organism: Discoglossus pictus (assembly GCA_027410445.1). Classification (NCBI taxonomy): domain Eukaryota; kingdom Metazoa; phylum Chordata; class Amphibia; order Anura; family Alytidae; genus Discoglossus; species Discoglossus pictus. The sequence goes on from JAPZIH010000987.1 coordinate 23,494, forward strand.
TGTTAACCAAAAGGTGGGTGGTTCAAGCCCACCCAGGGACGCCTATTTGTTTTGATGCCTTAGCTTCTAACATGCTACAACAAACTGAAGAGCATAGTCCTAACCTTTCAAAAAAACACTATGAACCCTCACACCGCCCCTTACTTTTTCTCATAAATAATGTAGTTGAAAAGGCTTTGCTGTTAAAAAGTCTGGTCTGGACTCTCCATTACTGAACGGCAAAGGAAAAGCAAAGTAGATAAACAAGAGTATGTCTCTGTGGCGCAATCGGTTAGCACGTTCTGCTGTTAAATGAAAGGTTGGTGGTTCAAGCCCACCCAGGGACGTCTATTTATTTTGATGCCATAGCTTTTAACATGCTACAACAAACTGAAGAGCATAGTCCTAAACTTTCAAAAAAACACTATGAACCCTCACACCACCCCTTACTTTTTCTCATAAATACTGTAGTTGAAAAGGCTTTGCTGTTAAAAAGTCTGGTGTGGACTTTCCATTACTGAATGGCAAAGGAAATGCAAAGTAGATAATCAAGTGTATGTCTCTGTGGCGCAATCGGTTAGCGCGTTTGGCTGTTAACCGAAAGGTTGGTGGTTCAAGCCCACCCAGGGAAGCCTATTTATTTTGATGCCATAGCTTTTAACTTGCTATAACAAACTGCAGGGCATAGTCCTAACCTTTCAAAAAACTTTCCATCACTGGATGGCAAAGGAGAAGCAAATTAGTTAACCAGGTGTGTGTCTCTGTGGCGCAATCGGTTAGCGCGTTCGGCTGTTAACCGAAAGGTTGGTGGTTCAAGCCCACCCAGGGACGTCTATTTATTTTAATGCCATAGCTTCTAACATGCTACAACAAACTGAAGAGCATAGTCCTAACCTTTCAAAAAAACACTATGAACCCTCACACCGCCCCTTACTTTTTCTCATAAATACTGTAGTTGAAAAGGTTTTGCTGTTAAAAACTCTGGTGTGGACTTTCCATTACTGGATGGCAAAGGAAAAGCAAAGTAGGGAATCATGAGTGAGTCTCTGTGGTGCATTCGGTTAGCGCGTTTGGCTGTTACCCAAACGGTTGGTGATTCAAGCCCACCCAGGGAAGTCTATTTATTTTGATGCCATAGCTTTTAACTTGCTATAACAAACTGCAGGGCATAGTCCTAACCTTTCAAAAAACTTTCCATCACTGGATGGCAAAGGAGAAGCAAATTAGTTAACCAGGTGTGTGTCTCTGTGGCACAATCGGTTAGCGCGTTCGGCTGTTAACCGAAAGCTTGGTGGTTCAAGCCCACCCAGGGACGTCTATTCATTTTGATGCCATAGCTTTTAACATGCTACAACAAACTGAAGAGCATAGTCCTAAACTTTCAAAAAAACACTATGAACCCTCACACCACCCCTTACTTTTTCTTAAAAATACTGTAGTTGAAAAGGCTTTGCTGTTAAAAAGTCTGGTGTGAATTTCCATTACTGAATGGCAAAGGAAATGCAAAGTAGATAATCAAGCGTATGTCTCTGTGGCGCAATCGGTTAGCGCGTTCGGCTGTTAACCGAACGGTTGGTGGTTCAAGCCCACCCAGGGGCGTCTTTTTATTTTGATGCCATAGCTTTTAACTTGCTATAACAAACTGCAGGGCATAGTCCTAACCTTTCAAAAAACTTTCCATCACTGGATGGCAAAGGAGAAGCAAATTAGTTAACCAGGTGTGAGTCTCTGTGGCGCAATCGGTTAGCGCGTTCGGCTGTTGTCCGAAAGGTTGGTGGTTCAAGCCCACCCAGGGACGTTTATTTATTTTGATGCCATAGCTTCTAACATGCTACAACAAACTGAAGAGCATAGTCCAAACCTTTCAAAAAAACACTATGAACCCTCACACCGCCCCTTACTTTTTCTCATAAATACTGTAGTTGAAAAGGCTTTGCTGTGAAAAAGTCTGGGGTGGACTTTCCATTACTGGATGGCAAAGGAAATGCAAAGTAGTGAATCATTAATGAGTCTCTGTGGTGCATTCGGTTAGCGCGTTCGGCTGTTACCCAAACGTTTGGTGATTCAAGCCCACCCAGGGAAGTCTATTTATTTTGAAAAGCAAAGTATGGAATCATGAGAGAGTCTCTGTGGCGCAATCGATTAGCGCGATCGGCTGTTAGATAATAAAGCGTATGTCTCTGTGGCGCAATCGGTTAGCGCGTTCGGCTGTTAACCGAAAGGTTGGTGGTTCAAGCCCACCCAGGGACGTCTATTTTTTTTTGATACCCTAGCTTCTAACATGCTACAACAAACTGAAGAGCATAGTCCTAACCTTTCAAAAAAAAACTATGAACCCTCACACCGCCCCTTACTTTTTCTCATAAATACTGTAGCTAAAAAGGCTTTGCTGTTAAAAAGTCTGGTGTGGACTTTCCATTACTGGATGGCAAAGCAAAAGCAAAGTAGTGAATCATAAGTGAGTCTCTGTGGCGCAATCGGTTAGCGCGTTTGGCTGTTAACCGAAAGGTTGGTGGTTCAAGCCCACCCAGGGACGTCTATTTATTTTGATGCCATAGCTTTTAACTTGCTGTAACAAACTGCAGGGCATAGTCCTAACCTTTCAAAAAACTTTCCATCACTGGATGGCAAAGGAGAAGCAAATTAGCTAACCAGGCGTGTGTCTCAGTGGCGCAATCGGTTAGCGCGTTTGGCTGTTAACCGAAAGGTAGGTGGTTCAAGCCCACCCAGGGACGTCTATTTATTTTGATGCCATAGCTTCTAACATGCTACAACAAACTGAAGAGCATAGTCCAAACCTTTCAAAAAAACACTATAAACCCTCACACCGCCGCTTACTTTTTCTCATAAATACTGTAGTTGAAAAGGCTTTGCTGTGAAAAAGTCTGGGGTGGACTTTCCATTACTGGATGGCAAAGGAAAAGCAAAGTAGGGAATCGTGAGTGAGTCTCTATGGTGTGATCGGTTAGCGCGTTCGGCTGTTAACCAAAAGGTGGGTGGTTCAAGCCCACCCAGGGACGTCTATTTGTTTTGATGCCTTAGCTTCTAACATGCTACAACAAACTGAAGAGCATAGTCCTAACCTTTCAAAAAAACACTATGAACCCTCACACCGCCCCTTACTTTTTCTCATAAATAATGTAGTTGAAAAGGCTTTGCTGTTAAAAAGTCTGGTCTGGACTCTCCATTACTGAACGGCAAAGGAAAAGCAAAGTAGATAAACAAGAGTATGTCTCTGTGGCGCAATCGGTTAGCACGTTCTGCTGTTAAATGAAAGGTTGGTGGTTCAAGCCCACCCAGGGACGTCTATTTATTTTGATGCCATAGCTTTTAACATGCTACAACAAACTGAAGAGCATAGTCCTAAACTTTCAAAAAAACACTATGAACCCTCACACCACCCCTTACTTTTTCTCATAAATACTGTAGTTGAAAAGGCTTTGCTGTTAAAAAGTCTGGTGTGGACTTTCCATTACTGAATGGCAAAGGAAATGCAAAGTAGATAATCAAGTGTGTGTCTCTGTGGCGCAATCGGTTAGCGCGTTTGGCTGTTAACCGAAAGATTGGTGGTTCAAGCCCACCCAGGGACGTCTATTTATTTTGATGCCATAGCTTCTAACATGCTACAACAAACTGAAGAGCATAGTCCAAACCTTTCAAAAAAACACTATAAACCCTCACACCGCCGCTTACTTTTTCTCATAAATACTGTAGTTGAAAAGGCTTTGCTGTGAAAAAGTCTGGGGTGGACTTTCCATTACTGGATGGCAAAGGAAAAGCAAAGTAGGGAATCGTGAGTGAGTCTCTATGGTGTGATCGGTTAGCGCGCTCGGCTGTTAACCAAAAGGTGGGTGGTTCAAGCCCACCCAGGGACGTCTATTTGTTTTGATGCCTTAGCTTCTAACATGCTACAACAAACTGAAGAGCATAGTCCTAACCTTTCAAAAAAACACTATGAACCCTCACACCGCCCCTTACTTTTTCTCATAAATAATGTAGTTGAAAAGGCTTTGCTGTTAAAAAGTCTGGTCTGGACTCTCCATTACTGAACGGCAAAGGAAAAGCAAAGTAGATAAACAAGAGTATGTCTCTGTGGCGCAATCGGTTAGCACGTTCTGCTGTTAAATGAAAGGTTGGTGGTTCAAGACCACCCAGGGACTTCTATTTATTTTGATGCCATAGCTTTTAACATGCTACAACAAACTGAAGAGCATAGTCCTAAACTTTCAAAGAAACACTATGAACCCTCACACCGCCCCTTACTTTTTCTCATAAATACTGTAGTTGAAAAGGTTTTGCTGTTAAAAACTCTGGTGTGGACTTTCCATTACTGGATGGCAAAGGAAAAGCAAAGTAGGGAATCATGAGTGAGTCTCTGTGGTGCATTCGGTTAGCGCGTTTGGCTGTTACCCAAACGGTTGGTGATTCAAGCCCACCCAGGGAAGTCTATTTATTTTGATGCCATAGCTTTTAACTTGCTATAACAAACTGCAGGGCATAGTCCTAACCTTTCAAAAAACTTTCCATCACTGGATGGCAAAGGAGAAGCAAATTAGTTAACCAGGTGTGTGTCTCTGTGGCACAATCGGTTAGCGCGTTCGGCTGTTAACCGAAAGCTTGGTGGTTCAAGCCCACCCAGGGACGTCTATTCATTTTGATGCCATAGCTTTTAACATGCTACAACAAACTGAAGAGCATAGTCCTAAACTTTCAAAAAAACACTATGAACCCTCACACCACCCCTTACTTTTTCTCAAAAATACTGTAGTTGAAAAGGCTTTGCTGTTAAAAAGTCTGGTGTGAATTTCCATTACTGAATGGCAAAGGAAATGCAAAGTAGATAATCAAGCGTATGTCTCTGTGGCGCATTCGGTTAGCGCGTTCGGCTGTTACCCAAACGTTTGGTGATTCAAGCCCACCCAGGGAAGTCTATTTATTTTGAAAAGCAAAGTATGGAATCATGACAGAGTCTCTGTGGCGCAATCGATTAGCGCGATCGGCTGTTAGTTAATCAAGCGTATGTCTCTGTGGCGCAATCGGTTAGCGCGTTCGGCTGTTAACCGAAAGGTTGGTGGTTCAAGCCCACCCAGGGACGTCTATTTTTTTTGATACCCTAGCTTCTAACATGCTACAACAAACTGAAGAGCATAGTCCTAACCTTTCAAAAAAAAACTATGAACCCTCACACCGCCCCTTACTTTTTCTCATAAATACTGTAGCTAAAAAGGCTTTGCTGTTAAAAAGTCTGGTGTGGACTTTCCATTACTGGATGGCAAAGCAAAAGCAAAGTAGTGAATCATAAGTGAGTCTCTGTGGCGCAATCGGTTAGCGCGTTTGGCTGTTAACCGAAAGGTTGGTGGTTCAAGCCCACCCAGGGAAGCCTATTTATTTTGAAGCCATAGCTTTTAACTTGCTATAACAAACTGCAGGGCATAGTCCTAACCTTTCAAAAAACTTTCCATCACTGGATGGCAAAGGAGAAGCAAATTAGTTAACCAGGTGTGTGTCTCTGTGGCGCAATCGGTTAGCGCGTTTGGCTGTTAACCGAAAGATTGGTGGTTCAAGCCCACCCAGGGACGTCTATTTATTTTGATGCCATAGCTTCTAACATGCTACAACAAACTGAAGAGCATAGTCCAAACCTTTCATAAAAACACTATGAACCCTCACACCGCCTCTTACTTTTTCTCATAAATACTGTAGTTGAAAAGGCTTTGCTGTGAAAAAGTCTGGGGTGGACTTACTATTACTGAATGGCAAAGGAAATGCAAAGTAGATAATCAAGCGTATGTCTCTGTGGCGCAATCGGTTAGCGCGTTCGGCTGTTAACCGAAAGGTTGGTGGTTCAAGCCCACCCAGTGAAGCCTATTTATTTTGATGCCATAGCTTTTAACTTGCTATAACAAACTGCAGGGCATAGTCCTAACCTTTCAAAAAACTTTCCATCACTGGATGGCAAAGGAGAAGCAAATTAGTTAACCAGGTGTGTGTCTCTGTGGCGCAATCGGTTAGCGCGTTCGGCTGTTAACCGAAAGGTTGGTGGTTCAAGCCCACCCAGGGACGTCTTTTTATTTTGATGCCATAGCTTCTAACATGCTACAACAAACTGAAGAGCATAGTCCAAACCTTTCATAAAAACACTATGAACCCTCACACCGCCCCTTATTTTTTCATATAAATACTGCAGTTGAAAAGGCTTTGCTGTGAAAAAGTCTGGGGTGGAATTTCTATTACTGGATGGCAAAGGAAAAGCAAAGTAGGGAATCATAAGTGAGTCTCTATGGCGCGATCGGTTAGCACGTTCGTCTGTTAACCGAAAGGTGGGTGGTTCAAGCCCACCCAGGGACGTCTATTTATTTTGATGCCATAGCTTTTAACATGCTACAACAAACTGAAGAGCATAGTCCTAACCTTTCAAAAAAACACTATGAACCCTCACACCGCCCCTTACTTTTTCTCATAAATAATGTAGTTGAAAAGGCTTTGCTGTTAAAAAGTCTGGTCTGGACTCTCCATTACTGAACGGCAAAGGAAAAGCAAATTAGATAATCATGAGTATGTCTCTGTGGCGCAATCGGTTAGCGCGTTCGGCTGTTAACCGAAAGGTTGGTGGTTCAAGCCCACCCAGGGGCGTCTTTTTATTTTGATGCCATAGCTTTTAACTTGCTATAACAAACTGCAGGGCATAGTCCTAACCTTTCAAAAAACTTTCCATCACTGGATGGCAAAGGAGAAGCAAATTAGTTAACCAGGTGTGAGTCTCTGTGGCGCAATCGGTTAGCGCGTTCGGCTGTTGTCCGAAAGGTTGGTGGTTCAAGTTCACCCAGGGACGTTTATTTATTTTGATGCCATAGCTTCTTACATGCTACAACAAATTGAAGAGCATAGTCCAAACCTTTCAAAAAAACACTATGAACCCTCACACCGCCCCTTACTTTTTCTCATAAATACTGTAGTTGAAAAGGCTTTGCTGTGAAAAAGTCTGGGGTGGACTTTCCATTACTGGATGGCAAATGAAATGCAAAGTAGTGAATCATGAGTGAGTCTCTGTGGTGCATTCGGTTAGCGCGTTCGGCTGTTACCCAAACGGTTAATGATTCAAGCACACCCAGGGAAGTCTATTTATTTTGAAAAGCAAAGTATGGAATCATGAGAGAGTCTCTGTGGCTCAATCGATTAGCGCGATCGGCTGTTAGATAATCAAGCGTATGTCTCTGTGGCGCAATCGGTTAGCGCGTTCGGCTGTTAACCGAAAGGTTGGTAGTTCAAGCCCACCCAAGGACGTCTATTTATTTTGATGCCATAGCTTCTAACTTGCTACAACAAACTGAAGAGCATAGTCCTAACCTTTCAAAAAAACACTATGAACCCTCACACCGCCCCTTACTTTTTCTCATAAATAATGTAGTTGAAAAGGCTTTGCTGTTAAAAAGTCTGGTGTGGACTTTCCATTACTGGATGGCAAAGGAAAAGCAAAGTAGGGAATCATAAATGAGTCTCTGTGGTGCAATCGGTTAGCGCGTTCGGCTGTTACCCGAAAGGTTGGTTATTCAAGCCCACCCAGGGAAGTCTATTTATTTTGATGCCATAGCTTTTAACTTGCTATAACAAACTGCAGGGCATAGTCCTAACATTTCAAAAAACTTTTAATCACTGAATGGCAAAGGAGAAGCAAATTAGTTAACCAGGTTTGTGTCTCTGTGGCGCAATCGGTTAGCGCGTTCAGCTGTTAACCGAAAGGTTGGTGGTTCAAGCCCACCCAGGGACGTCTATTAATTTTGATGCCATAGCTTTTAACATGCTACAACAAACTGAAGAGCATAGTCCTAAACTTTCAAAAAAACACTATGAACCCTCACACCGCCCCTTACTTTTTCTCATAAATACTGTAGTTGAAAAGGCTTTGCTGTTAAAAAGTCTGGTGTGGACTTTCCATTACTGGATGGCAAAGGAAAAGCAAAGTATGGAGTCTCGAGTGAGTCTCTGTGGCGCAATCGGTTAGCGCGTTCGGCTGTTAACCGAAAGGTTGGTGGTTCAAGCCCACCCAGGGACGTCTATTAATTTTGATGCCATAGCTTTTAACATGCTACAACAAACTGAAGAGCATAGTCCTAAACTTTCAAAAAAACACTATGAACCCTCACACCGCCCCTTACTTTTTCTCATAAATAATGTAGTTGAAAAGGCTTTGCTGTGAAAAAGTCTGGTGTGGACTTTCCATTACTGGATGGCAAAGGAAAAGCAAAGTAGGGAATCATGAGTGAGTCTCTATGGCGCAATCGGTTAGCGCGTTCAGCTGTTAACCGAATGGTGGGTGGTTCAAGCACACCCAGGGACGTCTATTTATTTTGATGCCATAGCTTCTAACATGCTTTAACAAACTGCAGGGCAGTCTGGGGTGGACTTTCCATCACTGGATAGCAAAGGAGAAGCAAATTAGGTAACCAGGTGTGTGTCTCTGTGGCGCAATCGGTTAGCGCGTTCGGCTGTTAACCGAAAGGTTGGTAGTTCAAGACCACCCAGGGACGTCTATTTATTTTGATGCCATAGCTTCTAACATGCTACAACAAACTGAAGAGCATAGTCCTAACTTTTCAAAAAAACACTATGAACCCTCACACCGCCCCTTACTTTTTCTCATAAATACTGTAGTTGAAAAGGCTTTGCTGTTAAAAAGTCTGGTGTGGACTTTCCATTACTGAATGGCAAAGGAAAAGCAAAGTAGATAATCAAGAGTATGTCTCTGTGGCGCAATGGGTTAGCGCGTTCGGCTGTTAACCGAAAGGTTGGTGTTTCAAGCCCACCCAGGGACGTCTATTTATTTTGATGCTATAGCTTTTAACTTGCTATAACAAACTGCAGGGCATAGTCCTAACCTTTCAAAAAACTTTCCATCACTGGATGGCAAAAGAGAAGCAAATTAGATAACCAGGTGTGTGTCTCTGTGGCGCAATCGGTTAGCGCGTTCGGCTGTTAACCGAAAGGTTGGTGGTTCAAGCCCACCCAGGGACGTCTTTTTATTTTGATGCCATAGCTTTTAACTTGCTATAACTGCAGGGCATAGTCCTAACCTTTCAAAAAACTTTCCATAACTGGATGGCAAATACTGTTAAAAAGTCTGGTGTGGACTTTCCATTACTGGATGGCAAAGGAAAAGCAAAGTAGGGAATCATGAGTGAGTCTCTATGGCGCAATCGGTTAGCGCGTTCGGCTGTTAACCGAAAGGTGGGTGGTTCAAGCACACCCGGGGACGTCTATTTATTTTGATGCCATAGCTTCTAACATGCTACAACAAACTGAAGAGCATAGTCCTAACCTTTCAAAAAAACACTATGAACCCTCACACCGCCCCTTACTTTTTCTCATAAATAATGTGTTGGAAAAGGCTTTGCTATTAAAAAGTCTGGTGTGGACTCTCCGTTACTGAACGGCAAAGGAAAAGCAAAGTAGATAATCAAGAGTATGTCTCTGTGGAGCAATTGGTTAGCGCGTTCGGCTGTTAACCGAAAGGTTGGTGTTTCAAGCCCACTCAGGGACGTCTATTTATTTTGATGCCATAGCTTTTAACTTGCTATAAACAACTGCAGGGCATAGTCCTAACCTTTCAAAAAACTTTCCATCACTGGATGGCAAAAGAGAAGCAAATTGGATAACCAGGTGTGTGTCTCTGTGGCGCAATCGGTTAGCGCTTTTGGCTGTTAATCGAAAGATTGGTGGTTCAAGCCCACCCAGGGACGTCTTTTTATTTTGATGCCATAGCTTTTAACTTGCTATAACAAACTGCAGGGCATAGTCCTAACCTTTCAAAAAACTTTCCATCACTGGATGGCAAAAGAGAAGCAAATTAGTCAACCAGGTGTGTGTCTCTGTGGCGCAATCGGTTAGCGCGTTCGGCTGTTAACCGAAAGGTTGGTGGTGCAAGCCCACCCAGGGACGTCTATTTTTTTTGATGTCATAGCTTCTAACATGCTACAACAAACTGAAGAGCATAGTCCTAACCTTTCAAAAAAACACTTTGAACCCTCACACCGCCCCATACTTTTTCTCATAAATACTGTAGTTGAAAAGGCTTTGCTGTTAAAAAGTCTGGCGTGGACTTTCCATTACTGGATGGCAAAGGAAAAGCAAAGTAAGGAATCATGAGTGAGTCTCTGTGGCGCAATCGGTTAGCGCGTTCGGCTGTTACCCGAACGGTTGGTGATTTAAGCCCACCCAGGGAAGTCTTTTTATTTTGATGCCATATCTTTTAACTTGCTATAACAAACTGCAGGGCATAGTCCTAACCTTTCAAAAAACTTTCCATCACTGGATGGCAAAGGAGAAGCAAATTAGTTAACCAGGTGTGTGTCTCTGTGGCGCATTCGGTTAGCGCGTTCGGCTGTTAACCGAAAGGTTGGTGGTTCAAGCCCACCCAGGGACGTCTAATTATTTTGATGCCATAGCTTTTAACATGCTACAACAAACTAAAGAGCATAGTCCTAACCTTTCAAAAAAAACTATGAACCCTCACACCGCTACTTACTTTTTCTCATAAATACTGTAGTTGAAAAGGCTTTGCTGGTAAAAAGTCTGGTGTGGACTTTCCATTACTGGATGGCAAAGGAAAAGCAAAGTAAGGAATCATGAGTGAGTCTCTGTGGCGCAATCAGTTAGCGCGTTCAGATGTTACCCGAAAGGTTGGTGATTCAAGCCCACCCAGGGAAGTCTATTTATTTTGATGCCATAGCTTTTAACTTGCTATAACAAACTGCAGGGCATAGTCCTAACCTTTCAAAAAAACACTATGAACCCTCACACCGCCCCTTACTTTTTCTCATAAATACTGTAGTTGAAAAGGCTTTGCTGTTAAAAAGTCTGGTGTGGACTTTCCATTACTGAATGGCAAAGGAAAAGCAAAGTAAATGATCAAAAGTATGTCTCTGTGGCGCAATCGGTTAGCGCGTTCGGCTGTTAACCGAAAGGTTGGTGGTTCAAGCCTACCCAAGGACGTCTATTTATTTTGATGCCATAGCTTCTAACATGCTACAACAAACTGAAGAGCATAGTCCTAACCTTTCAAAAAAACACTATGAACCCTCACACCGCCCCTTACTTTTTCTCATAAATAATGTAGTTGAAAAGGCTTTGCTGTTAAAAATTCTGATGTGGACTCTCCATTACTGAATGGCAAAGGAAAAGCAAAGTAGGTAATCGAGAGTATGTCTCTGTGGCGCAATTGGTTAGCGCGTTCGGCAGTTAACCGAAAGGTTGGTGGTTCAAGCCCACCCAGGGACGTCTATTTATTTTTATGCCATAGCTTTTATCATGCTACAACAAACTGCAGGGCATAGTCCTAACCTTTCAAAAAACTTTCCATCACTGGATGGCAAAGGAGATGCAAATTAGGTAACCAGGTGTGTGTCTCTGTGGCGCAATCGGTTAGCGCGTTAACCGAAAGGTTGGTGGTTCAAGCCCACCCAGGGACGTCTATTTATTTTGATGCCATAGCTTCTAACATGCTACAACAAACTGAAGAGCATAGTCCTAACCTTTCAAAAAAACACTATGAACCCTCACACCGCCACTTATTTTTTCTCATAAATACTGTAGTTGAAAATGCTTTGCTGTTAAAAAGTCTGGTGTGGACTTTCCATTACTGGATGGCAAAGGAAAAGCAAATAAGATAATCAAGAGTATGTCTCTGTGGCGCAATCGGTTAGCACGTTCGGCTGTTAACCGAAACGTTGGTGGTTCAAGCCCACCCAGGGACGTCTATTTATTTTGATGCCATAGCTTTTAACTTGCTATAACAAACTGCAGGGCATAGTCCTAACCTTTCAAAAAACTTTCCATCACTGGATGGCAAAGGAGAAGCAAATTAGTTAACCAGGTGTGTGTCTCTGTGGCGCAATCGGTTAGCGCGTTCGGCTGTTAACCGAAAGGTTGGTGGTTCAAGCCCACCCAGGGACGTCTATTTATTTTGATGCCATAGCTTTTAATATGCTACAACAAACTGAAGAGCATAGTCCTAAACTTTCAAAAAAACACTATGAACCCTCACACCGCCCCTTACTTTTTCTCATAAATACTGTAGTTGAAAAGGCTTTGCTGTTAAAAAGTCTGGTGTGGACTTTCCATTACTGAATGGCAAAGGAAAAGCAAAGTAGATAACAAAAATTATGTCTCTGTGGCGCAATCGGTTAGCGCGTTCGGCTGTTAACCGAAAGGTTGGTGGTTCAAGCCCACCCAGGAACGTCTATTTATTTTGATGCCATAGCTTTTAACATGCTACAACAAACTGAAGAGCATAGTCCTAACCTTTCAAAAAAACACTATGAACCCTCACACCGCTACTTACTTTTTCTCATAAATACTGTAGTTGAAAAGGCTTTGCTGTTAAAGAGTCTGGTGTGGACTTTCCATTACTGAATGGCAAAGGAAAAGCAAAGTAGGTAACGAAGATTATGTCTCTGTGGCGCAATCGGTTGAAGCGTTCGGCTGTTAACCGAAAGGTTGGTGGTTCAAGCCCACCCAGGGACGTCTATTTATTTTGATGCCATAGCTTTTAATATGCTACAACAAACTGAAGAGCATAGTCCTAAAATTTCAAAAAAACACTATGAACCCTCACACCGCCCCTTACTTTTTCTCATAAATACTGTAGTTGAAAAGGCTTTGCTGGTAAAAAGTCTGGTGTGGACTTTCCATTACTGAATGGCCAAGGAAAAGCAATCAGTTAGCGCGTTCAGATGTTACCCGAAAGGTTGGTGATTCAAACCCACCCAGGGAAGTTTATTTATTTTGATGCCATAGCTTTTAACTTGCTATAACAAACTGCAGGGCATAGTCCTAACCTTTCAAAAAAACACTATGAACCCTCACACCGCCCCTTACTTTTTCTCATAAATACTGTAGTTGAAAAGGCTTTGCTGTTAAAAAGTCTGGTGTGGACTTTCCATTACTGAATGGCAAAGGAAAAGCAAAGTAAATGATCAAAAGTATGTCTCTGTGGCGCAATCTGTTAGCGCGTTCGGCTGTTAACCGAAAGGTTGGTGGTTCAAGCCTACCCAAGGACGTCTATTTATTTTGATGCCATAGCTTCTAACATGCTACAACAAACTGAAGAGCATAGTCCTAACCTTTCAAAAAAACACTATGAACCCTCACACCGCCCCTTACTTTTTCTCATAAATAATGTAGTTGAAAAGGCTTTGCTGTTAAAAAGTCTGGTGTGGACTTTCCATTACTGAATGGCAAAGGAAAAGCAAAGTAGATAACCAAGATTATGTCTCTGTGGCGCAATCGGTTAGCGCGTTCGGCTGTTAACCGAAAGGTTGGTGGTTCAAGCCCACCCAGGAACGTCTATTTATTTTGATGCCATAGCTTTTAACATGCTATAACAAACTGAAGAGCATAGTCCTAACCTTTCAAAAAAACACTATGAACCCTCACACCGCCCCTTACTTTTTCTCATAAATAATGTAGTTGAAAAGGCTTTGCTGTTAAAAATTCTGATGTGGACTCTCCATTACTGAATGGCAAAGGAAAAGAAAAGTAGGTAATCGAGAGTATGTCTCTGTGGCGCAATTGGTTAGCGCGTTTGGCTGTTAACCGAAAGGTTGGTGGTTCAAGCCCACCCAGGGACGTCTATTTATTTTTATGCCATAGCTTTTATCATGCTACAACAAACTGCAGGGCATAGTCCTAACCTTTCAAAAAACTTTCCATCACTGGATGGCAAAGGAGATGCAAATTAGGTAACCAGGTGTGTGTCTCTGTGGCGCAATCGGTTAGCGCGTTAACCGAAAGGTTGGTGGTTCAAGCCCACCCAGGGACGTCTATTTTTTTTGATACCCTAGCTTCTAACATGCTACAACAAACTAAAGAGCATAGTCCTAACCTTTTAAAAAAACACTATGAACCCTCACACCGCCCCTTACTTTTTCTCATAAATACTGTAGCTGAAAAGGCTTTGCTGTTAAAAAGTCTGGTGTGGACTTTCCATTACTGGATGGCAAAGGAAAAGCAAAGTAGGGAATCATGAGTGTGTCTCTGTGGCGCAATCGGTTACCGCGTTCGGCTGTTAACCGAAAGGTTGGTGGTTCAAGCCCACCCAGGGACGTCTATTTATTTTGATGCCATAGCTTCTAACATGCTACAACAAACTGAAGAGCATAGTCCTAACCTTTCAAAAAAACACTATGAACCCTCACACCGCCACTTACTTTTTCTCATAAATACTGTAGTTGAAAATGCTTTGCTGTTAAAAAGTCTGGTGTGGACTTTCCATTACTGGATGGCAAAGGAAAAGCAAATAAGATAATCAAGAGTATGTCTCTGTGGCGCAATCGGTTAGCACGTTCGGCTGTTAAACGAAACGTTGGTGGTTCAAGCCCACCCAGGGACGTCTATTTATTTTGATGCCATAGCTTTTAACTTGCTATAACAAACTGCAGGGCATAGTCCTAACCTTTCAAAAAACTTTCCATCACTGGATGGCAAAGGAGAAGCAAATTAGTTAACCAGGTGTGTGTCTCTGTGGCGCAATCGGTTAGCGCGTTCGGCTGTTACTCGAAAGGTTGGTGGTTCAAGCCCACCCAGGGACGTCTATTTATTTTGATGCCATAGCTTTTAATATGCTACAACAAACTGAAGAGCATAGTCCTAAACTTTCAAAAAAACACTATGAACCCTCACACCGCCCCTTACTTTTTCTCATAAATACTGTAGTTGAAAAGGCTTTGCTGTTAAAAAGTCTGGTGTGGACTTTCCATTACTGAATGGCAAAGGAAAAGCAAAGTAGATAACCACGATTATGTCTCTGTGGCGCAATCGGTTAGCGCGTTCGGCTGTTAACCGAAAGGTTGGTGGTTCAAGCCCACCCAGGAACGTCTATTTATTTTGATGCCATAGCTTTTAACATGCTACAACAAACTGAAGAGCATAGTCCTAACCTTTCAAAAAAACACTATGAACCCTCACACCGCTACTTACTTTTTCTCATAAATACTGTAGTTGAAAAGGCTTTGCTGTTAAAGAGTCTGGTGTGGACTTTCCATTACTGAATGGCAAAGGAAAAGCAAAGTAGGTAACAAAGATTATGTCTCTGTGGCGCAATCGGTTGAAGCGTTCGGCTGTTAACCGAAAGGTTGGTGGTTCAAGCCCACCCAGGGACGTCTATTTATTTTGATGCCATAGCTTTTAATATGCTACAACAAACTGAAGAGCATAGTCCTAAAATTTCAAAAAAACACTATGAACCCTCACACCGCCCCTTACTTTTTCTCATAAATACTGTAGTTGAAAAGGCTTTGCTGGTAAAAAGTCTGGTGTGGACTTTCCATTACTGAATGGCCAAGGAAAAGCAATCAGTTAGCGCGTTCAGATGTTACCCGAAAGGTTGGTGATTCAAACCCACCCAGGGAAGTTTATTTATTTTGATGCCATAGCTTTTAACTTGCTATAACAAACTGCAGGGCATAGTCCTAACCTTTCAAAAAAACACTATGAACCCTCACACCGCCCCTTACTTTTTCTCATAAATACTGTAGTTGAAAAGGCTTTGCTGTTAAAAAGTCTGGTGTGGACTTTCCATTACTGAATGGCAAAGGAAAAGCAAAGTAAATAACCACGAGTATGTCTCTGTGGCGCAATCGGTTAGCGCGTTAGGCTGTTAACCGAAAGGTTGGTGGTTCAAGCCCACCCAGGGACGTCTATTTATTTTGATGCCATAGCTTCTAACATGCTACAACAAACTGAAGAGCATAGTCCTAAACTTTCAAAAAAACACTATGAACCCTCACACCGCCCCTTACTTTTTCTCATAAATACTGTAGTTGAAAAGGCTTTGCTGTTAAAAAGTCTGGTGTTGACTTTCCATTACTGAATGGCCAAGGAAAAGCAATCAGTTAGCGCGTTCAGATGTTACCCGAAAGGTTGGTGATTCAAGCCCACCCAGGGACGTCTATTTATTTTGATGCCATAGCTTCTAACATGCTACAACAAACTGAAGAGCATAGTCCTAACCTTTCAAAAAAACACTATGAACCCTCACACCGCTACTTACTTTTTCTCATAAATACTGTAGTTGAAAAGGCTTTGCTGTTAAAGAGTCTGGTGTGGACTTTCCATTACTGAATGGCAAAGGAAAAGCAAAGTAGGTAACCAAGATTATGTCTCTGTGGCGCAATCGGTTGAAGCGTTCGGCTGTTAACCGAAAGGTAGGTGGTTCAAGCCCACCCAGGGACGTCTATTTATTTTGATGCCATAGCTTTTAATATGCTACAACAAACTGAAGAGCATAATCCTAAAATTTCAAAAAAACACTATGAACCCTCACACCGCCCCTTACTTTTTCTCATAAATACTGTAGTTGAAAAGGCTTTGCTGGTAAAAAGTCTGGTGTGGACTTTCCATTACTGAATGGCCAAGGAAAAGCAATCAGTTAGCGCGTTCAGATGTTACCCGAAAGGTTGGTGATTCAAGCCCACCCAGGGAAGTTTATTTATTTTGATGCCATAGCTTTTAACTTGCTATAACAAACTGCAGGGCATAGTCCTAACCTTTCAAAAAAACACTATGAACCCTCACACCGCCCCTTACTTTTTCTCATAAATACTGTAGTTGAAAAGGCTTTGCTGTTAAAAAGTCTGGTGTGGACTTTCCATTACTGGATGGCAAAGGAAAAGCAAAGTAGGGAATCATGAGTGAGTCTCTGGGCGCAATCGGTTAGCGCGTTCGGCTGTTAACCGAAAGGTTGGTGGTTCAAGCCCACCCAGGGACGTCTATTTATTTTGATGCCATAGCTTCTAACATGCTACAACAAACTGAAGAGCATAGTCCTAACCTTTCAAAAAAACACTATGAACCCTCACACCGCTACTTACTTTTTCTCATAAATACTGTAGTTGAAAAGGCTTCGCTGTTTAAGAGTCTGGTGTGGACTTTCCATTACTGGATGGCAAACGAAAAGCAAAGTAGATAACCAAGATTATGTCTCTGTGGCGCAATCGGTTAGAGCGTTCGGCTGTTAACCGAAAGGTTGGTGGTTCAAGCCCACCCAGGGACGTCTATTTATTTTGATGCCATAGCTTTTAATATGCTACAACAAACTGAAGAGCATAGTCCTAAACTTTCAAAAAAACACTATGAACCCTCACACCGCCCCTTACTTTTTCTCATAAATACTGTAGTTGAAAAGGCTTTGCTGTTAAAAAGTCTGGTGTTGACTTTCCATTACTGAATGGCAAAGGAAAAGCAAAGTAGATAACCAAGATTATGTCTCTGTGGCGCAATCGGTTAGCTCGTTCGGCTGTTAACCGAAAGGTTGGTGGTTCAAGCCCACCCAGGAACGTCTATTTATTTTGATGCCATAGCTTTTAACATGCTACAACAAACTGAAGAGCATAGTCCTAACCTTTCAAAAAAACACTATGAACCCTCACACCGCTACTTACTTTTTCTCATAAATACTGTAGTTGAAAAGGCTTTGCTGGTAAAAAGTCTGGTGTGGACTTTCCATTACTGAATGGCAAAGGAAAAGCAATCAGTTAGCGCGTTCAGATGTTACCCGAAAGGTTGGTGATTCAAGCCCACCCAGGGAAGTCTATTTATTTTGATGCCATAGCTTTTAACTTGCTATAACAAACTGCAGGGCATAGTCCTAACCTTTCAAAAAAACACTATGAACCCTCACACCGCTCCTTACTTTTTCTCATAAATAATGTAGTTGAAAAGGCTTTGCTGTTAAAATTCTGGTGTGGACTTTCCATTACTGAATGGCAAAGGAAAAGCAAAGTAGATAACCAAGATTATGTCTTTGTGGCGCAATCGGTTAGCGCGTTCGGCTGTTAACCGAAAGGTTGGTGGTTCAAGCCCACCCAGGAACGTCTATTTATTTTGATGCCATAGCTTTTAACATGCTATAACAAACTGAAGAGCATAGTCCTAACCTTTCAAAAAAATACTATGAACCCTCACACCGCCCCTTACTTTTTCTCATAAATACTGTAGTTGAAAAGGCTTTGCTGTTAAAAAGTCTGGTGTGGACTTTCCATTACTGAATGGCAAAGGAAAAGCAAAGTAAATAATCAAAAGTATGTCTCTGTGGCGCAATCGGCTAGCGTGTTCGGCTGTTAACCGAAAGGTTGGTAGTTCAAGCCCACCCAAGGACGTCTATTTATTTTGATGCCATAGCTTCTAACTTGCTACAACAAACTGAAGAGCATAGTCCTAACCTTTCAAAAAAACACTATGAACCCTCACACCGCCCCTTACTTTTTCTCATAAATAATGTAGTTGAAAAGGCTTTGCTGTTAAAAAGTCTGGTGTGGTTTTTTCATTACTGGATGGCAAAGGAAAAGCAAAGTAGGGAATCATAAATGAGTCTCTGTGGTGCAATCGGTTAGCGCGTTCGGCTGTTACCCGAAAGGTTGGTTATTCAAGCCCACCCAGGGAAGTCTATTTATTTTGATGCCATAGCTTTTAACTTGCTATAACAAACTGCAGGGCATAGTCCTAACATTTCAAAAAACTTTTAATCACTGAATGGCAAAGGAGAAGCAAATTAGTTAACCAGGTTTGTGTCTCTGTGGCGCAATCGGTTAGCGCGTTCAGCTGTTAACCGAAAGGTTGGTGGTTCAAGCCCACCCAGGGACGTCTATTAATTTTGATGCCATAGCTTTTAACATGCTACAACAAACTGAAGAGCATAGTCCTAAACTTTCAAAAAAACACTATGAACCCTCACACCGCCCCTTACTTTTTCTCATAAATACTGTAGTTGAAAAGGCTTTGCTGTTAAAAAGTCTGGTGTGGACTTTCCATTACTGGATGGCAAAGGAAAAGCAAAGTATGGAGTCTCGAGTGAGTCTCTGTGGCGCAATCGGTTAGCGCGTTCGGCTGTTAACCGAAAGGTTGGTGGTTCAAGCCCACGCAGGGACGTCTATTCATTTTGATGCCATAGCTTTTAACATGCTACAACAAACTGAAGAGCATAGTCCTAAACTTTCAAAAAAACACTATGAACCCTCACACCGCCCCTTACTTTTTCTCATAAATAATGTAGTTGAAAAGGCTTTGCTGTGAAAAAGTCTGGTGTGGACTTTCCATTACTGGATGGCAAAGGAAAAGCAAAGTAGGGAATCATGAGTGAGTCTCTATGGCGCGATCGGTTAGCGCGTTCGGCTGTTAACCGAAAGATTGGTGGTTCAAGCCCACCCAGGGATTTCTTTTTATTTTGATGCCATAGCTTTCAACATGCTACAACAAACTGAAGAGCATAGTCCTAACCTTTCAAAAAAACACTATGAACCCTCACACCGCCCCTTACTTTTTCTCATAAATACTGTAGTTGAAAAGTCTTTGCTGTTAAAAAGTCTGGTGTGGACTCTCCATTACTGAACGGCAAAGGAAAAGCAAAGTAGGTAATCAAGAGTATGTCTCTGTGGCGCAATCGGTAAGCGCGTTCGGCTGTTAACCGAAAGGTTGGTGGTTCAAGCACACCCAGGGACGTCTATTTATTTTGATGCCCTAGCATCTAACATGCTACAACAAACTGAAGAGCATAGTCCTAACTTTTCAAAAAAACACTATGAACCCTCACACCGCCCCTAACTTTTTCTCATAAATACTGTAGTTGAAAAGGCTTTGCTGTTAAAAAGTCTGGTGTGGACTTTCCATTACTGGATGGCAAAGGAAAAGCAAAGTAGGGAATCATGAATGAGTCTCTGTGGTGCAATCGTTTAGCGCGTTCGGCTGTTACCCGAAAGGTTGGTTATTCAAGCCCACCCAGGGAAGTCTATTTATTTTGATGCCATAGCTTTTAACTTGCTATAACAAACTGCAGGGCATAGTCCTAACATTTCAAAAAACTTTTCATCACTGAATGGCAAAGGAGAAGCAAATTAGTTAACCAGGTTTGTGTCTCTGTGGCGCAATCGGTTAGCGCGTTCGGCTGTTAACCGAAAGGTTGGTGGTTCAAGCCCACCCAGGGACGTCTATTAATTTTGATGCCATAGCTTTTAACATGCTACAACAAACTGAAGAGCATAGTCCTAAACTTTCAAAAAAACACTATGAACCCTCACACCGCCCCTTACTTTTTCTCATAAATACTGTAGTTGAAAAGGCTTTGCTGTTAAAAAGTCTGGTGTGGACTTTCCATTACTGGATGGCAAAGGAAAAGCAAAGTAGGGAGTCTCGAGTGAGTCTCTGTGGCGCAATCGGTTAGCGCGTTCGGCTGTTAACCGAAAGGTTGGTGGTTCAAGCCCACCCAGGGACGTCTATTAATTTTGATGCCATAGCTTTTAACATGCTACAACAAACTGAAGAGCATAGTCCTAAACTTTCAAAAAAACACTATGAACCCTCACACCGCCCCTTACTTTTTCTCATAAATAATGTAGTTGAAAAGGCTTTGCTGTGAAAAAGTCTGGTGTGGACTTTCCATTACTGGATGGCAAAGGAAAAGCAAAGTAGGGAATCATGAGTGAGTCTCTATGGCGCGATCTATTAGCGCGTTCGGCTGTTAACCGAAAGATTGGTGGTTCAAGCCCACCCAGGGACGTCTTTTTATTTTGATGCCATAGCTTTTAACATGCTACAACAAACTGAAGAGCATAGTCCTAACCTTTCAAAAAAACACTATGAACCCTCACACCGCCCCTTACTTTTTCTCATAAATACTGTAGTTGAAAAGTCTTTGCTGTTAAAAAGTCTGGTGTGGACTCTCCATTACTGAACGGCAAAGGAAAAGCAAAGTAGATAACCAAGATTATGTCTCTGTGGCGCAATCGGTTAGCGCGTTCGGCTGTTAACCGAAAGGTTGGTGGTTCAAGCCCACCCAGGGACGTTTATTAATTTTGATGCCATAGCTTTTAACATGCTACAACAAACTGAAGAGCATAGTCCTAAACTTTCAAAAAAACACTATGAACCCTCACACCGCCCCTTACTTTTTCTCATAAATACTCTAGTTGAAAAGGCTTTGCTGTTAAAAAGTCTGGTGTGGACTTTCCATTACTGAATGGCAAAGGAAAAGCAAATTAGTTTACCAAGTGTGTGTCTCTTCGGCGCAATCGGTTAGCGCGTTCGGCTGTTAACCGAAAGGTTGGTGGTTCAAGCACACCCAGGGACGTCTATTTATTTTGATGCCATAGCTTCTAACATGCTACAACAAACTGAAGAGCATAGTCCTAAACTTTCAAAAAAACACTATGAACACTCAAACCGCCCCTTACTTTTTCTCATAAATACTGTAGTTGAAAAGGCTTTGCTGTTAAAAAGACTGTTGTGGACTTTCCATTACTGGATGGCAAAGGAAAAGCAAAGTAGGGAATCATGAATGAGTCTCTGTGGTGCAATCGGTTAGCACGTTCGGCTGTTACCCGAAAGGTTCGTTATTCAAGCTCACCCAGGGACGTCTATTTATTTTGATGCCATAGCTTTTAACTTGCTATAACAAACTGCAGGGCATAGTCCTAACCTTTCAAAAAACTTTCCATCACTGGATGGCAAAGGAGAAGCAAATTGAGTAACCAGGTGTGTGTC
>JAPZIH010000987.1:47500-84358 GCA_027410445.1 Discoglossus pictus
TTGATGCCATAGCTTTTAACATGCTACAACAAGAGCATAGTCCTAAACTTTCAAAAAAACACTATGAACCCTCACACCGCCCCTTACTTTTTCTCATAAATACTGTAGTTGAAAAGGCTTTGCTGTTAAAAAGTCTGGTGTGGACTTTACATTACTGGATGGCAAAGGGAAAAGAAAAGTAGGGAATCATGAGTGAGTCTCTGTGGCGTAATCGGTTAGCGCGTTCGGCTGTTACCCGAAAGGTTGGTGATTCAAGCCCACCCAGGGAAGTCTATTTATTTTGATGCCATAGCTTTTAACTTGCTATAACAAACTGCAGGGCATAGTCCTAACCTTTCAAAAAACTTTCCATCACTGGATGGCAAAGGAGAAGCAAATTAGTTTACCAAGTGTGTGTCTCTTCGGCGCAATCGGTTAGCGCGTTCGGCTGTTAACCGAAAGGTTGGTGGTTCAAGCACACCCAGGGACGTCTATTTATTTTGATGCCATAGCTTCTAACATGCTACAACAAACTGAAGAGCATAGTCCTAACTTTTCAAAAAAACACTATGAACCCTCACACCGCCCCTAACTTTTTCTCATAAATACTGTAGTTGAAAAGGCTTTGCTGTTAAAAAGTCTGGTGTGGACTTTCCATTACTGGATGGCAAAGGAAAAGCAAAGTAGGGAATCATGAATGAGTCTCTGTGGTGCAATCGGTTAGCGCGTTCGGCTGTTACCCGAAAGGTTCGTGATTCAAGCTCACCCAGGGACGTCTATTTATTTTTATGCCATAGCTTTTAACTTGCTATAACAAACTGCAGGGCATAGTCCTAACCTTTCAAAAAACTTTCCATCACTGGATGGCAAAGGAGAAGCAAATTAAGTAACCAGGTGTGTGTCTCTGTGGTGCAATCGGTTAGCGCGTTCGGCTGTTAACCGAAAGGTTGGTGGTTCAAGCCCACCCAGGGACGTCTATTTTTTTTGATACCCTAGCTTCTAACATGCTACAACAAACTGAAGAGCATAGTCCTAACCTTTCAAAAAAACACTAAGAACCCTCACACCACCCCTTACTTTTTCTCATAAATACTGTAGCTGAAAAGGCTTTGCTGTTAAAAAGTCTGGTGTGGACTTTCCATTACTGGATGGCAAAGGAAAAGCAAAGTAGGGAATCATGAGTGAGTCTCTGTGGCGCAATCGGTTAGCGCGTACGGCTGTTAACCGAAAGGTTGGTGGTTCAAGCCCACCCAGGGACGTCAATTTATTTTGATGCCAAAGCTTTTAACATGCTACAACAAACTGCAGGGCATAGTCCTAACCTTTCAAAAAACTTTCCATCACTGGATGGCAAAGGAGAAGCAAATTAGGTAACCAGGTGTGTGTCTCTGTGGCGCAATCGGTTAGCGCGTTCGGCTGTTAACAGAAAGGTTGGTGGTTCAAGCCCACCCAGGGACGTCTATTTATTTTGATGCCATAGCTTCTAACATGCTACAACAAACTGAAGAGCATAGTCCTAACCTTTCAAAAAAACACTATGAACCCTCACACCGCCCCTTACTTTTTCTCATAAATAATGTAGTTGAAAAGGCTTTGCTGTTAAAAAGTCTGGTGTGGACTTTCCATTACTGGATGGCAAAGGAAAAGCAAAGTAGGGAATTATAAATGAGTCTCTGTGGTGCAATCGGTTAGCGCGTTCGGCTGTTACCCGAAAGGTTGGTTATTCAAGCCAACCCAGGGAAGTCTATTTATTTTGATGCCATAGCTTTTAACTTGCTATAACAAACTGCAGGGCATAGTCCTAACATTTCAAAAAACTTTCCATCACTGAATGGCAAAGGAGAAGCAAATTAGTTAACCAGGTTTGTGTCTCTGTGGCGCAATCGGTTAGCGCGTTCGGCTGTTAACCGAAAGGTTGGTGGTTCAAGCCCACCCAGGGACGTCTATTAATTTTGATGCCATAGCTTTTAACATGCTACAACAAACTGAAGAGCATAGTCCTAAACTTTCAAAAAAACACTATGAACCCTCACACCGCCCCTTACTTTTTCTCATAAATAATGTAGTTGAAAAGGCTTTGCTGTGAAAAAGTCTGGTGTGGACTTTCCATTACTGGATGGCAAAGGAAAAGCAAAGTAGGGAATCATGAGTGAGTCTCTATGGCGCGATCGGTTAGCGCGTTCGGCTGTTAACCGAAAGCTTGGTGGTTCAAGCCCACCCAGGGACGTCTATTTATTTTGATGCCATAGCTTTTAACATGCTACAACAAACTGAAGAGCATAGTCCTAACCTTTCAAAAAAACACTATGAACCCTCACACCGCCCCTTACTTTTTCTCATAAATACTGTAGTTGAAAAGGCTTTGCTGTTAAAAAGTCTGGTGTGGACTCTCCATTACTGAACGGCAAAGGAAAAGCAAAGTAGATAATCAAGAGTATGTCTCTGTGGCGCAATCGGTAAGCGCGTTAGGCTGTTAACCAAAAGGTTGGTGGTTCAAGCCCACCCAGGGGCGTCTGTTTATTTTGATGCCATAGCTTTTAACATGCTACAACAAGAGCATAGTCCTAAACTTTCAAAAAAACACTATGAACCCTCACACCGCCCCTTACTTTTTCTCATAAATACTGTAGTTGAAAAGGCTTTGCTGTTAAAAAGTCTGGTGTGGACTTTACATTACTGGATGGCAAAGGAAAAGCAAAGTAGGGAATCATGAGTGAGTCTCTGTGGCGTAATCGGTTAGCGCGTTCGGCTGTTACCCGAAAGGTTGGTGATTCAAGCCCACCCAGGGAAGTCTATTTATTTTGATGCCATAGCTTTTAACTTGCTATAACAAACTGCAGGGCATAGTCCTAACCTTTCAAAAAACTTTCCATCACTGGATGGCAAAGGAGAAGCAAATTAGTTTACCAAGTGTGTGTCTCTTCGGCGCAATCGGTTAGCGCGTTCGGCTGTTAACCGAAAGGTTGGTGGTTCAAGCACACCCAGGGACGTCTATTTATTTTGATGCCATAGCTTCTAACATGCTACAACAAACTGAAGAGCATAGTCCTAACTTTTCAAAAAAACACTATGAACCCTCACACCGCCCCTAACTTTTTCTCATAAATACTGTAGTTGAAAAGGCTTTGCTGTTAAAAAGTCTGGTGTGGACTTTCCATTACTAAATGGCAAAGGAAAAGCAAAGTAGATAACCAAGATTATGTCTCTGTGGCGCAATCGGTTAGCGCGTTCGGCTGTTAACCGAAAGGTTGGTGGTTCAAGCCCACCCAGGAACGTCTATTTATTTTGATGCCATAGCTTTGAACATGCTATAACAAACTGAAGAGCATAGTCCTAACCTTTCAAAAAAACACTATGAACCCTCACACCGCCCCTTACTTTTTCTCATAAATAATGTAGTTGAAAAGGCTTTGCTGTTAAAAATTCTGATGTGGACTCTCCATTACTGAATGGCAAAGGAAAAGCAAAGTAGGTAATCGAGAGTATGTCTCTGTGGCGCAATTGGTTAGCGCGTTCGGCTGTTACCCGAAAGGTTCGTGATTCAAGCTCACCCAGGGACGTCTATTTATTTTGATGCCATAGCTTTTATCATGCTACAACAAACTGCAGGGCATAGTCCTAACCTTTCAAAAAACTTTCCATCACTGGATGGCAAAGGAGAAGCAAATTAAGTAGCCAGGTGTGTGTCTCTGTGGTGCAATCGGTTAGCGCGTTCGGCTGTTAACCGAAAGGTTGGTGGTTCAAGCCCACCCAGGGACGTCTATTTTTTTTGATACCCTAGCTTCTAACATGCTACAACAAACTGAAGAGCATAGTCCTAACCTTTCAAAAAAACACTAAGAAACCTCACACCACCCCTTACTTTTTCTCATAAATACTGTAGCTGAAAAGGCTTTGCTGTTAAAAAGTCTGGTGTGGACTTTCCATTACTGGATGGCAAAGGAAAAGCAAAGTAGGGAATCATGAGTGAGTCTCTGTGGCGCAATCGGTTAGCGCGTACGGCTGTTAACCGAAAGGTTGGTGGTTCAAGCCAACCCAGGGACGTCAATTTATTTTGATGCCAAAGCTTTTAACATGCTACAACAAACTGCAGGGCATAGTCCTAACCTTTCAAAAAACTTTCCATCACTGGATGGCAAAGGAGAAGCAAATTAGGTAACCAGGTGTGTGTCTCTGTGGCGCAATCGGTTAGCGCGTTCGGCTGTTAACAGAAAGGTTGGTGGTTCAAGCCCACCCAGGGACGTCTATTTATTTTGATGCCATAGCTTCTAACATGCTACAACAAACTGAAGAGCATAGTCCTAACCTTTCAAAAAAACACTATGAACCCTCACACCGCCCCTTACTTTTTCTCATAAATAATGTAGTTGAAAAGGCTTTGCTGTTAAAAAGTCTGGTGTGGACTTTCCATTACTGGATGGCAAAGGAAAAGCAAAGTAGGGAATTATAAATGAGTCTCTGTGGTGCAATCGGTTAGCGCGTTCGGCTGTTACCCGAAAGGTTGGTTATTCAAGCCAACCCAAGGAAGTCTATTTATTTTGATGCCATAGCTTTTAACTTGCTATAACAAACTGCAGGGCATAGTCCTAACATTTCAAAAAACTTTCCATCACTGAATGGCAAAGGAGAAGCAAATTAGTTAACCAGGTTTGTGTCTCTGTGGCGCAATCGGTTAGCGCGTTCGGCTGTTAACCGAAAGGTTGGTGGTTCAAGCCCACCCAGGGACGTCTATTAATTTTGATGCCATAGCTTTTAACATGCTACAACAAACTGAAGAGCATAGTCCTAAACTTTCAAAAAAACACTATGAACCCTCACACCGCCCCTTACTTTTTCTCATAAATAATGTAGTTGAAAAGGCTTTGCTGTGAAAAAGTCTGGTGTGGACTTTCCATTACTGGATGGCAAAGGAAAAGCAAAGTAGGGAATCATGAGTGAGTCTCTATGGCGCGATCGGTTAGCGCGTTTGGCTGTTAACCGAAAGCTTGGTGGTTCAAGCCCACCCAGGGACGTCTATTTATTTTGATGCCATAGCTTTTAACATGCTACAACAAACTGAAGAGCATAGTCCTAACCTTTCAAAAAAACACTATGAACCCTCACACCGCCCCTTACTTTTTCTCATAAATACTGTAGTTGAAAAGGCTTTGCTGTTAAAAAGTCTGGTGTGGACTCTCCATTACTGAACGGCAAAGGAAAAGCAAAGTAGATAATCAAGAGTATGTCTCTGTGGCGCAATCGGTAAGCGCGATAGGCTGTTAACCAAAAGGTTGGTGGTTCAAGCCCACCCAGGGACGTCTGTTTATTTTGATGCCATAGCTTTTAACATGCTACAACAAGAGCATAGTCCTAAACTTTCAAAAAAACACTATGAACCCTCACACCGCCCCTTACTTTTTCTCATAAATACTTTAGTTGAAAAGGCTTTGCTGTTAAAAAGTCTGTTGTGGACTTTACATTACTGGATGGCAAAGGAAAAGCAAAGTAGGGAATCATGAGTGAGTCTCTGTGGCGTAATCGGTTAGCGCGTTCGGCTGTTACCCGAAAGGTTGGTGATTCAAGCCCACCCAGGGAAGTCTATTTATTTTGATGCCATAGCTTTTAACTTGCTATAACAAACTGCAGGGCATAGTCCTAACATTTCAAAAAACTTTTCATCACTGAATGGCAAAGGAGAAGCAAATTAGTTAACCAGGTTTGTGTCTCTGTGGCGCAATCGGTTAGCGCGTTCGGCTGTTAACCGAAAGGTTGGTGGTTCAAGCCCACCCAGGGACGTCTATTAATTTTGATGCCATAGCTTTTAACATGCTACAACAAACTGAAGAGCATAGTCCTAAACTTTCAAAAAAACACTATGAACCCTCACACCGCCCCTTACTTTTTCTCATAAATACTGTAGTTGAAAAGGCTTTGCTGTTAAAAAGTCTGGTGTGGACTTTCCATTACTGGATGGCAAAGGAAAAGCAAAGTAGGGAGTCTCGAGTGAGTCTCTGTGGCGCAATCGGTTAGCGCGTTCGGCTGTTAACCGAAAGGTTGGTGGTTCAAGCCCACCCAGGGACGTCTATTAATTTTGATGCCATAGCTTTTAACATGCTACAACAAACTGAAGAGCATAGTCCTAAACTTTCAAAAAAACACTATGAACCCTCACACCGCCCCTTACTTTTTCTCATAAATAATGTAGTTGAAAAGGCTTTGCTGTGAAAAAGTCTGGTGTGGACTTTCCATTACTGGATGGCAAAGGAAAAGCAAAGTAGGGAATCATGAGTGAGTCTCTATGGCGCGATCGGTTAGCGCGTTCGGCTGTTAACCGAAAGATTGGTGGTTCAAGCCCACCCAGGGACGTCTTTTTATTTTGATGCCATAGCTTTTAACATGCTACAACAAACTGAAGAGCATAGTCCTAACCTTTCAAAAAAACACTATGAACCCTCACACCGCCCCTTACTTTTTCTCATAAATACTGTAGTTGAAAAGTCTTTGCTGTTAAAAAGTCTGGTGTGGACTCTCCATTACTGAACGGCAAAGGAAAAGCAAAGTAGATAATCAAGAGTATGTCTCTGTGGCGCAATCGGTAAGCGCGTTCGGCTGTTAACTGAAAGGTTGGTGGTTCAAGCACACCCAGGGACGTCTATTTATTTTGATGCCCTAGCATCTAACATGCTACAACAAACTGAAGAGCATAGTCCTAACTTTTCAAAAAAACACTATGAACCCTCACACCGCCCCTAATTTTTTCTCATAAATACTATAGTTGAAAAGGCTTTGCTGTTAAAAAGTCTGGTGTGGACTTTCCATTACTGGATGGCAAAGGAAAAGCAAAGTAGGGAATCATGAATGAGTCTCTGTGGTGCAATCGGTTAGCGCGTTCGGCTGTTACCCGAAAGGTTGGTTATTCAAGCCCACCCAGGGAAGTCTATTTATTTTGATGCCATAGCTTTTAACTTGCTATAACAAACTGCAGGGCATAGTCCTAACATTTCAAAAAACTTTCCATCACTGAATGGCAAAGGAGAAGCAAATTAGTTAACCAGGTTTGTGTCTCTGTGGCGCAATCGGTTAGCGCGTTCGGCTGTTAACCGAAAGGTTGGTGGTTCAAGCCCACCCAGGGACGTTTATTAATTTTGATGCCATAGCTTTTAACATGCTACAACAAACTGAAGAGCATAGTCCTAAACTTTCAAAAAAACACTATGAACCCTCACACCGCCCCTTACTTTTTCTCATAAATACTGTAGTTGAAAAGGCTTTGCTGTTAAAAAGTCTGGTGTGGACTTTCCATTACTGGATGGCAAAGGAAAAGCAAAGTAGGGAATCATGAATGAGTCTCTGTGGTGCAATCGGTTAGCGCGTTCGGCTGTTACCCGAAAGGTTCGTTATTCAAGCTCACCCAGGGACGTCTATTTATTTTGATGCCATAGCTTTTAACTTGCTATAACAAACTGCAGGGCATAGTCCTAACCTTTCAAAAAACTTTCCATCAGTGGATGGCAAAGGAGAAGCAAATTGAGTAACCAGGTGTGTGTCTCCCTGTGGCGCAATCGGTTAGCGCGTTCGGCTGTTACCCGAAAGGTTGGTGATTCAAGCCCACCCAGGGATGTCTATTTATTTTGATGCCATAGCTTTTAACTTGCTATAACAAACTGCAGGGCATAGTCCTAACCTTTCAAAAAACTTTCCATCACTGGATGGCAAAGGAGAAGCAAATTAGTTTACCAAGTGTGTGTCTCTGTTGCGCAATCGGTTAGCGCGTTCGGCTGTTAACAGAAAGGTTGGTGGTTCAAGCCCTCCCAGGGACGTCTATTTATTTTGATGCCATAGCTTCTAACATGCTACAACAAACTGAAGAGCATTGTCCTAACCTTTCAAAAAAACACTATGAATCCTCACACCGCCCCTTACTTTTTCTCATAAATAATGTAGTTGAAAAGGCTTTGCTGTTAAAAAGTCTGGTGTGGACTTTCCATTACTGGATGGCAAAGGAAAAGCAAAGTAGGGAATCATGAATGAGTCTCTGTGGTGCAATCGGTTAGCGCGTTCGGCTGTTACCCGAAAGGTTGGTTATTCAAGCCCACCCAGGGAAGTCTATTTATTTTGATGCCATAGCTTTTAACTTGCTATAACAAACTGCAGGGCATAGTCCTAACATTTCAAAAAACTTTTCATCACTGAATGGCAAAGGAGAAGCAAATTAGTTAACCAGGTTTGTGTCTCTGTGGCGCAATCGGTTAGCGCGTTCGGCTGTTAACCGAAAGGTTGGTGGTTCAAGCACACCCAGGGACGTCTATTTATTTTGATGCCCTAGCATCTAACATGCTACAACAAACTGAAGAGCATAGTCCTAACTTTTCAAAAAAACACTATGAACCCTCACACCGCCCCTAACTTTTTCTCATAAATACTGTAGTTGAAAAGGCTTTGCTGTTAAAAAGTCTGGTGTGGACTTTCCATTACTGGATGGCAAAGGAAAAGCAAAGTAGGGAATCATGAATGAGTCTCTGTGGTGCACTCGGTTAGCGCGTTCGGCTGTTACCCGAAAGGTTGGTTATTCAAGCCCACCCAGGGAAGTCTATTTATTTTGATGCCATAGCTTTTAACTTGCTATAACAAAGTGCAGGGCATAGTCCTAACATTTCAAAAAACTTTTCATCACTGAATGGCAAAGGAGAAGCAAATTAGTTAACCAGGTTTGTGTCTCTGTGGCGCAATCGGTTAGCGCGTTCGGCTGTTAACCGAAAGGTTGGTGGTTCAAGCCCACCCAGGGACGTCTATTAATTTTGATGCCATAGCTTTTAACATGCTACAACAAACTGAAGAGCATAGTCCTAAACTTTCAAAAAAACACTATGAACCCTCACACCGCCCCTTACTTTTTCTCATAAATACTGTAGTTGAAAAGGCTTTGCTGTTAAAAAGTCTGGTGTGGACTTTCCATTACTGGATGGCAAAGGAAAAGCAAAGTAGGGAGTCTCGAGTGAGTCTCTGTGGCGCAATCGGTTAGCGCGTTCGGCTGTTAACCGAAAGGTTGGTGGTTCAAGCCCACCCAGGGACGTCTATTAATTTTGATGCCATAGCTTTTAACATGCTACAACAAACTGAAGAGCATAGTCCTAAACTTTCAAAAAAACACTATGAACCCTCACACCGCCCCTTACTTTTTCTCATAAATAATGTAGTTGAAAAGGCTTTGCTGTGAAAAAGTCTGGTGTGGACTTTCCATTACTGGATGGCAAAGGAAAAGCAAAGTAGGGAATCATGAGTGAGTCTCTATGACGCGATCGGTTAGCGCGTTCGGCTGTTAACCGAAAGATTGGTGGTTCAAGCCCACCCAGGGACGTCTTTTTATTTTGATGCCATAGCTTTTAACATGCTACAACAAACTGAAGAGCATAGTCCTAACCTTTCAAAAAAACACTATGAACCCTCACACCGCCCCTTACTTTTTCTCATAAATACTGTAGTTGAAAAGTCTTTGCTGTTAAAAAGTCTGGTGTGGACTCTCCATTACTGAACGGCAAAGGAAAAGCAAAGTAGATAATCAAGAGTATGTCTCTGTGGCGCAATCGGTAAGCGCGTTCGGCTGTTAACCGAAAGGTTGGTGGTTCAAGCACACCCAGGGACGTCTATTTATTTTGATGCCCTAGCATCTAACATGCTACAACAAACTGAAGAGCATAGTCCTAACCTTTCAAAAAAACACTATGAACCCTCACACCGCCCCTTACTTTTTCTCATAAATACTGTAGTTGAAAAGTCTTTGCTGTTAAAAAGTCTGGTGTGGACTCTCCATTACTGAACGGCAAAGGAAAAGCAAAGTAGATAATCAAGAGTATGTCTCTGTGGCGCAATCGGTAAGCGCGTTCGGCTGTTAACCGAAAGGTTGGTGGTTCAAGCCCACCCAGGGACGTTTATTAATTTTGATGCCATAGCTTTTAACATGCTACAACAAACTGAAGAGCATAGTCCTAAACTTTCAAAAAAACACTATGAACCCTCACACCGCCCCTTACTTTTTCTCATAAATACTGTAGTTGAAAAGGCGTTGCTGTTAAAAAGTCTGGTGTGGACTTTCCATTACTGAATGGCAAAGGAAAAGCAAATTAGTTTACCAAGTGTGTGTCTCTTCGGCGCAATCGGTTAGCGCGTTCGGCTGTTAACCGAAAGGTTGGTGGTTCAAGCACACCCAGGGACGTCTATTTATTTTGATGCCATAGCTTCTAACATGCTACAACAAACTGAAGAGCATAGTCCTAAACTTTCAAAAAAACACTATGAACCCTCAAACCGCCCCTTACTTTTTCTCATAAATACTGTAGTTGAAAAGGCTTTGCTGTTAAAAAGACTGTTGTGGACTTTCCATTACTGGATGGCAAAGGAAAAGCAAAGTAGGGAATCATGAATGAGTCTCTGTGGTGCAATCGGTTAGCGCGTTCGGCTGTTACCCGAAAGGTTCGTTATTCAAGCTCACCCAGGGACGTCTATTTATTTTGATGCCATAGCTTTTAACTTGCTATAACAAACTGCAGGGCATAGTCCTAACCTTTCAAAAAACTTTCCATCAGTGGATGGCAAAGGAGAAGCAAATTGAGTAACCAGGTGTGTGTCTCCCTGTGGCGCAATCGGTTAGCGCGTTCGGCTGTTACCCGAAAGGTTGGTGATTCAAGCCCACCCAGGGATGTCTATTTATTTTGATGCCATAGCTTTTAACTTGCTATAACAAACTGCAGGGCATAGTCCTAACCTTTCAAAAAACTTTCCATCACTGGATGGCAAAGGAGAAGCAAATTAGTTTACCAAGTGTGTGTCTCTGTGGCGCAATCGGTTAGCGCGTTCGGCTGTTAACAGAAAGGTTGGTGGTTCAAGCCCACCCAGGGATGTCTATTTATTTTGATGCCATAGCTTTTAACTTGCTATAACAAACTGCAGGGCATAGTCCTAAAATTTCAAAAAACTTTTCATCACTGAATGACAAAGGAGAAGCAAATTAGTTAACCAGGTTTGTGTCTCTGTGGACTTTCCATTACTGGATGGCAAAGGAAAAGCAAAGTAGGGAGTCTCGAGTGAGTCTCTGTGGCGCAATCGGTTAGCGCGTTCGGCTGTTAACCGAAAGGTTGGTGGTTCAAGCCCACCCAGGGACTTCTATTAATTTTGATGCCATAGCTTTTAACATGCTACAACAAACTGAAGAGCATAGTCCTAACCTTTCAAAAAAACACTATGAACCCTCACACCGCCCCTTACTTTTTCTCATAAATACTGTAGTTGAAAAGTCTTTGCTGTTAAAAAGTCTGGTGTGGACTCTCCATTACTGAACGGCAAAGGAAAAGCAAAGTAGATAATCAAGAGTATCTCTCTGTGGCGCAATCGGTAAGCGCGTTCGGCTGTTAACCGAAAGGTTGGTGGTTCAAGCACACTTAGGGACGTCTATTTATTTTGATGCCCTAGCATCTAACATGCTACAACAAACTGAAGAGCATAGTCCTAACCTTTCAAAAAAACACTATGAACCCTCACACCGCCCCTTACTTTTTCTCATAAATACTGTAGTTGAAAAGTCTTTGCTGTTAAAAAGTCTGGTGTGGACTCTCCATTACTGAACGGCAAAGGAAAAGCAAAGTAGATAATCAAGAGTATGTCTCTGTGGCGCAATCGGTAAGCGCGTTCGGCTGTTAACCGAAAGGTTGGTGGTTCAAGCCCACCCAGGGACGTTTATTAATTTTGATGCCATAGCTTTTAACATGCTACAACAAACTGAAGAGCATAGTCCTAAACTTTCAAAAAAACACTATGAACCCTCACACCGCCCCTTACTTTTTCTCATAAATACTGTAGTTGAAAAGGCGTTGCTGTTAAAAAGTCTGGTGTGGACTTTCCATTACTGAATGGCAAAGGAAAAGCAAATTAGTTTACCAAGTGTGTGTCTCTTCGGCGCAATCGGTTAGCGCGTTCGGCTGTTAACCGAAAGGTTGATGGTTCAAGCACACCCAGGGACGTCTATTTATTTTGATGCCATAGCTTCTAACATGCTACAACAAACTGAAGAGCATAGTCCTAAACTTTAAAAAAAACACTATGAACCCTCAAACCGCCCCTTACTTTTTCTCATAAATACTGTAGTTGAAAAGGCTTTGCTGTTAAAAAGACTGTTGTGGACTTTCCATTACTGGATGGCAAAGGAAAAGCAAAGTAGGGAATCATGAATGAGTCTCTGTGGTGCAATCGGTTAGCGCGTTCGGCTGTTACCCGAAAGGTTCGTTATTCAAGCTCACCCAGGGACGTCTATTTATTTTGATGCCATAGCTTTTAACTTGCTATAACAAACTGCAGGGCATAGTCCTAACCTTTCAAAAAACTTTCCATCAGTGGATGGCAAAGGAGAAGCAAATTGAGTAACCAGGTGTGTGTCTCCCTGTGGCGCAATCGGTTAGCGCGTTCGGCTGTTACCCGAAAGGTTGGTGATTCAAGCCCACCCAGGGATGTCTATTTATTTTGATGCCATAGCTTTTAACTTGCTATAACAAACTGCAGGGCATAGTCCTAACCTTTCAAAAAACTTTCCATCACTGGATGGCAAAGGAGAAGCAAATTAGTTTACCAAGTGTGTGTCTCTGTGGCGCAATCGGTTAGCGCGTTCGGCTGTTAACAGAAAGGTTGGTGGTTCAAGCCCACCCAGGGATGTCTATTTATTTTGATGCCATAGCTTTTAACTTGCTATAACAAACTGCAGGGCATAGTCCTAAAATTTCAAAAAACTTTTCATCACTGAATGACAAAGGAGAAGCAAATTAGTTAACCAGGTTTGTGTCTCTGTGGACTTTCCATTACTGGATGGCAAAGGAAAAGCAAAGTAGGGAGTCTCGAGTGAGTCTCTGTGGCGCAATCGGTTAGCGCGTTCGGCTGTTAACCGAAAGGTTGGTGGTTCAAGCCCACCCAGGGACTTCTATTAATTTTGATGCCATAGCTTTTAACATGCTACAACAAACTGAAGAGCATAGTCCTAACCTTTCAAAAAAACACTATGAACCCTCACACCGCCCCTTACTTTTTCTCATAAATACTCTAGTTGAAAAGTCTTTGCTGTTAAAAAGTCTGGTGTGGACTCTCCATTACTGAACGGCAAAGGAAAAGCAAAGTAGATAATCAAGAGTATCTCTCTGTGGCGCAATCGGTAAGCGCGTTCGGCTGTTAACCGAAAGGTTGGTGGTTCAAGCACACCCAGGGACGTCTATTTATTTTGATGCCCTAGCATCTAACATGCTACAACAAACTGAAGAGCATAGTCCTAACTTTTCAAAAAAACACTATGAACCCTCACACCGCCCCTAACTTTTTCTCATAAATACTGTAGTTGAAAAGGCTTTGCTGTTAAAAAGTCTGGTGTGGACTTTCCATTACTGGATGGCAAAGGAAAAGCAAAGTAGGGAATCATGAATGAGTCTCTGTGGTGCAATCGGTTAGCGCGTTCGGCTGTTACCCGAAAGGTTGGTTATTCAAGCCCACCCAGGGAAGTCTATTTATTTTGATGCCATAGCTTTTAACTTGCTATAACAAACTGCAGGGCATAGTCCTAACATTTCAAAAAACTTTCCATCACTGAATGGCAAAGGAGAAGCAAATGAGTTAACCAGGTTTGTGTCTCTGTGGCGCAATCGGTTAGCGCGTTCGGCTGTTAACCGAAAGGTTGGTGGTTCAAGCCCACCCAGGGACGTCTATTAATTTTGATGCCATAGCTTCTAACATGCTACAACAAACTGAAGAGCATAGTCCTAAACTTTCAAAAAAACACTATGAACCCTCACACCGCCCCTTACTTTTTCTCATAAATACTGTAGTTGAAAAGGCTTTGCTGTTAAAAAGTCTGGTGTGGACTTTCCATTACTAAATGGCAAAGGAAAAGCAAAGTAGGGAGTCACGAGTGAGTCTCTGTGGTGCAATCGGTTAGCGCGTTTGGCTGTTAACCGAAAGGTTTGTGGTTCAAGCCCACGCAGGGACGTCTATTTATTTTGATGCCATAGCTTTTAACATGCTACAACAAACTGAAGAGCATAGTCATAAACTTTCAAAAAAACACTATGAACCCTCAAACCGCCCCTTACTTTTTCTCATAAATACTGTAGTTGAAAAGGCTTTGCTGTTAAAAAGTCTGGTGTGGACTTTCCATTACTGGATGGCAAAGGAAAAGCAAAGTAGGGAATCATGAATGAGTCTCTGTGGTGCAATCGGTTAGCGCGTTCGGCTGTTACCCGAAAGGTTCGTGATTCAAGCTCACCCAGGGACGTCTATTTATTTTGATGCCATAGCTTTTAACTTGCTATAACAAAGTGCAGGGCATAGTCCTAACCTTTCAAAAAACTTTCCATCACTGGATGGCAAAGGAGAAGCAAATTAAGTAACCAGGTGTGTGTCTCTGTGGCGCAATCGGTTAGCGCGTTCGCCTGTTAACCGAAAGGTTGGTGGTTCAAGCCCACCCAGGGACGTCTATTTTTTTTGATACCCTAGCTTCTAACATGCTACAACAAACTGAAGAGCATAGTCCTAACCTTTCAAAAAAACACTAAGAACCCTCACACCACCCCTTACTTTTTCTCATAAATACTGTAGCTGAAAAGGCTTTGCTGTTAAAAAGTCTGGTGTGGACTTTCCATTACTGGATGGCAAAGGAAAAGCAAAGTAGGGAATCATAAATGAGTCTCTGTGGTGCAATCGGTTAGCGCGTTCGGCTGTTACCCGAAAGGTTGGTTATTCAAGCCCACCCAGGGAAGTCTATTTATTTTGATGCCATAGCTTTTAACTTGCTATAACAAACTGCAGGGCATAGTCCTAACATTTCAAAAAACTTTCCATCACTGAATGGCAAAGGAGAAGCAAATTAGTTAACAAGGTTTGTGTCTCTGTGGCGCAATCGGTTAGCGCGTTCGGCTGTTAACCGAAAGCTTGGTGGTTCAAGCCCACCCAGGGACGTCTATTTATTTTGATGCCATAGCTTTTAACATGCTACAACAAACTGAAGAGCATAGTCCCAACCTTTCAAAAAAACACTATGAACCCTCACACCGCCCCTTACTTTTTCTCATAAATACTGTAGTTGAAAAGGCTTTGCTGTTAAAAAGTCTGGTGTGGACTCTCCATTACTGAACGGCAAAGGAAAAGCAAAGTAGATAATCAAGAGTATGTCTCTGTGGCGCAATCGGTAAGTGCGTTAGGCTGTTAACCAAAAGGTTGGTGGTTCAAGCCCACCCAGGGACGTCTGTTTATTTTGATGCCATAGCTTTTAACATGCTACAACAAGAGCATAGTCCTAAACTTTCAAAAAAACACTATGAACCCTCAAACCGCCCCTTACTTGTTCTCATAAATACTGTAGTTGAAAAGGCTTTGCTGTTAAAAAGTCTGGTGTGGACTTTTCATTACTGGATGGCAAAGGAAAAGCAAAGTAGGGAATCATGAGTGAGTCTCTGTGGCGTAATCGGTTAGCGCGTTCGGCTGTTACCCGAAAGGTTGGTGATTCAAGCCCACCCAGGGAAGTCTATTTATTTTGATGCCATAGCTTTTAACTTGCTATAACAAACTGCAGGGCATAGTCCTAACCTTTCAAAAAACTTTCCATCACTGGATGGCAAAGGAGAAGCAAATTAGTTAACCAGGTGTGTGTCTCTGTGGCGCAATCGGTTAGCGCGTTCGGCTGTTAACCGAAAGGTTGGTGGTTCAAGCCCACCCAGGGACGTCTATTTTTTTTGATACCCTAGCTTCTAACATGCTACAACAAACTGAAGAGCATAGTCCTAACCTTTCAAAAAAACACTATGAACCCTCACACCACCCCTTACTTTTTCTCATAAATACTGTAGCTGAAAAGGCTTTGCTGTTAAAAAGTCTGGTGTGGACTTTCCATTACTGGATGGCAAAGGAAAAGCAAAGTAGGGAATCATGAATGAGTCTCTGTGGTGCAATCGGTTAGCGCGTTCGGCTGTTACCCGAAAGGTTGGTTATTCAAGCCCACCCAGGGAAGTCTATTTATTTTGATGCCATAGCTTTTAACTTGCTATAACAAACTGCAGGGCATAGTCCTAACCTTTCAAAAAACTTTCCATCACTGAATGGCAAAGGAGAAGCAAATTAGTTAACCAGGTTTGTGTCTCTGTGGCGCAATCGGTTAGCGCGTTCGGCTGTTAACCGAAGGCTTGGTGGTTCAAGCCCACCCAGGGACGTCTATTTATTTTGATGCCATAGCTTTTAACATGCTACAACAAACTGAAGAGCATAGTCCTAACCTTTCAAAAAAACACTATGAACCCTCACACCGCCCCTTACTTTTTCTCATAAATACTGTAGTTGAAAAGGCTTTGCTGTTAAAAAGTCTGGTGTGGACTCTCCATTACTGAACGGCAAAGGAAAAGCAAAGTAGATAATCAAGAGTATGTCTCTGTGGCGCAATCGGTAAGCGCGTTCGGCTGTTAACCAAAAGGTTGGTGGTTCAAGCCCACCCAGGGACGTCTGTTTATTTTGATGCCATAGCTTTTAACATGCTACAACAAACTGAAGAGCATAGTCCTAAACTTTCAAAAAAACACTATGAACCCTCACACCGCCCCTTACTTTTTCTCATAAATAATGTAGTTGAAAAGGCTTTGCTGTGAAAAAGTCTGGTGTGGACTTTCCATTACTGGATGGCAAAGGAAAAGCAAAGTAGGGAATCATGAGTGAGTCTCTATGGCGCGATCGGTTAGCGCGTTCGCCTGTTAACCGAAAGCTTGGTGGTTCAAGCCCACCCAGGGACGTCTATTTATTTTGATGCCATAGCTTTTAACATGCTACAACAAACTGAAGAGCATAGTCCTAACCTTTCAAAAAAACACTATGAACCCTCACACCGCCCCCTTACTTTTTCTCATAAATACTGTAGTTGAAAAGTCTTTGCTGTTAAAAAGTCTGGTGTGGACTCTCCATTACTGAACGGCAAAGGAAAAGCAAAGTAGATAATCAAGAGTATGTCTCTGTGGCGCAATCGGTAAGCGCGTTCGGCTGTTAACCGAAAGGTTGGTGGTTCAAGCACACCCAGGGACGTCTATTTATTTTGATGCCCTAGCATCTAACATGCTACAACAAACTGAAGAGCATAGTCCTAACTTTTCAAAAAAACACTATGAACCCTCACACCGCCCCTAACTTTTTCTCATAAATACTGTAGTTGAAAAGGCTTTGCTGTTAAAAAGTCTGGTGTGGACTTTCCATTACTGGATGGCAAAGGAAAAGCAAAGTAGGGAATCATGAATGAGTCTCTGTGGTGCAATCGGTTAGCGCGTTCGGCTGTTACCCGAAAGGTTGGTTATTCAAGCCCACCCAGGGAAGTCTATTTATTTTGATGCCATAGCTTTTAACTTGCTATAACAAACTGCAGGGCATAGTCCTAACATTTCAAAAAACTTTCCATCACTGAATGGCAAAGGAGAAGCAAATTAGTTAACCAGGTTTGTGTCTCTGTGGCGCAATCGGTTAGCGCGTTCGGCTGTTAACCGAAAGGTTGGTGGCTCAAGCCCACCCAGGGACGTCTATTAATTTTGATGCCATAGCGTTTAACATGCTACAACAAACTGAAGAGCATAGTCCTAAACTTTCAAAAAAACACTATGAACCCTCACACCGCCCCTTACTTTTTCTCATAAATACTGTAGTTGAAAAGGCTTTGCTGTTAAAAAGTCTGGTGTGGACTTTCCATTACTGAATGGCAAAGGAAAAGCAAAGTAGGGAGTCATGAGTGAGTCTCTGTGGCGCAATCGGTTAGCGCGTTCGGCTGTTAACCGAAAGGTTTGTGGTTCAAGCCCACGCAGGGACGTCTATTTATTTTGATGCCATAGCTTTTAACATGCTACAACAAACTGAAGAGCATAGTCCTAAACTTTCAAAAAAACACTATGAACCCTCAAACCGCCCCTTACTTTTTCTCATAAATACTGTAGTTGAAAAGGCTTTGCTGTTAAAAAGTCTGGTGTGGACTTTCCATTACTGGATGGCAAGGGAAAAGCAAAGTAGGGAATCATGAATGAGTCTCTGTGGTGCAATCGGTTAGCGCGTTCGGCTGTTACCCGAAAGGTTCGTGATTCAAGCTCACCCAGGGACGTCTATTTATTTTGATGCCATAGCTTTTAACTTGCTATAACAAACTGCAGGGCATAGTCCTAACCTTTCAAAAAACTTTCCATCACTGGATGGCAAAGGAGAAGCAAATTAAGTAACCAGGTGTGTGTCTCTGTGGCGCAATCGGTTAGCGCGTTCGCCTGTTAACCGAAAGGTTGGTGGTTCAAGCCCACCCAGGGACGTCTATTTTTTTTGATACCCTAGCTTCTAACATGCTACAACAAACTAAAGAGCATAGTCCTAACCTTTCAAAAAAACACTATGAACCCTCACACCACCCCTTACTTTTTCTCATAAATACTGTAGCTGAAAAGGCTTTGCTGTTAAAAAGTCTGGTGTGGACTTTCCATTACTGGATGGCAAAGGAAAAGCAAAGTAGGGAATCATGAGTGAGTCTCTGTAGCGCAATCGGTTAGCGCGTACGGCTGTTAACCGAAAGGTTGGTGGTTCAAGCCCACCCAGGGAAGTCTTTT
The DNA here is from genome assembly GCA_027410445.1 of Discoglossus pictus. Lineage (NCBI taxonomy): Eukaryota > Metazoa > Chordata > Amphibia > Anura > Alytidae > Discoglossus > Discoglossus pictus. Next base: position 66,088 of record JAPZIH010000987.1, read on the forward strand.
TATTTTGATGCCATAGCTGTTAACTTGCTATAACAAACTGCAGGGCATAGTCCTAACATTTCAAAAAACTTTCCATCACTGAGTGGCAAAGGAGAAGCAAATTAGTTAACCAGGTTTGTGTCTCTGTGGCGCAATCGGTTAGCGCGTTCGGCTGTTAACCGAAAGGTTGGTGGTTCAAGCCCACCCAGGGACGTCTATTTATTTTGATGCCATAGCTTTTAACATGCTACAACAAACTGAAGAGCATAGTCCTAAACTTTCAAAAAAACACTATGAACCCTCACACCGCCCCTTACTTTTTCTCATAAATACTGTAGTTGAAAAGGCTTTGCTGTTAAAAAGTCTGGTGTGGACTTTCCATTACTGGATGGCAAAGGAAAAGCAAAGTAGGGAGTCATGAGTGAGTCTCTGTGGCGCAATCGGTTAGCGCGTTCGGCTGTTAACCGAAAGGTTCGTGGTTCAAGCCCACGCAGGGACGTCTATTTATTTTGATGCCATAGCTTTTAACATGCTACAACAAACTGAAGAGCATAGTCCTAAACTTTCAAAAAAACACTATGAACCCTCAAACCGCCCCTTACTTTTTCTCATAAATACTGTAGTTGAAAAGGCTTTGCTGTTAAAAAGTCTGGTGTGGACTTTCCATTACTGGATGGCAAAGGAAAAGCAAAGTAGGGAATCATGAATGAGTCTCTGTGGTGCAATCGGTTAGCGCGTTCGGCTGTTACCCGAAAGGTTCGTGATTCAAGCTCACCCAGGGACGTCTATTTATTTTGATGCCATAGCTTTTAACTTGCTATAACAAACTGCAGGGCATAGTCCTAACCTTTCAAAAAACTTTCCATCACTGGATGGCAAAGGAGAAGCAAATTAAGTAACCAGGGGTGTGTCTCTGTGGCGCAATCGGTTAGCGCGTTCGCTGTTAACCGAAAGGTTGGTGGTTCAAGCCCACCCAGGGACGTCTATTTTTTTTGATACCATAGCTTCTAACATGCTACAACAAACTGAAGAGCATAGTCCTAACCTTTCAAAAAAACACTAAGAACCCTCACACCACCCCTTACTTTTTCTCATAAATACTGTAGCTGAAAAGGCTTTGCTGTTAAAAAGTCTGGTGTGGACTTTCCATTACTGGATGGCAAAGGAAAAGCAAAGTAGGGAATCATGAATGAGTCTCTGTGGTGCAATCGGTTAGCGCGTTCGGCTGTTACCCGAAAGGTTCGTGATTCAAGCTCACCCAGGGACGTCTATTTATTTTGATGCCATAGCTTTTAACTTGCTATAACAAACTGCAGGGCATAGTCCTAACCTTTCAAAAAACTTTCCATCACTGGATGGCAAAGGAGAAGCAAATTAAGTAACCAGGTGTGTGTCTCTGTGGTGCAATCGGTTAGCGCGTTCGGCTGTTAACCGAAAGGTTGGTGGTTCAAGCCCACCCAGGGACGTCTATTTTTTTTGATACCCTAGCTTCTAACATGCTACAACAAACTGAAGAGCATAGTCCTAACCTTACAAAAAAACACTAAGAACCCTCACACCACCCCTTACTTTTTCTCATAAATACTGTAGCTGAAAAGGCTTTGCTGTTAAAAAGTCTGGTGTGGACTTTCCATTACTGGATGGCAAAGGAAAAGCAAAGTAGGGAATCATGAGTGAGTCTCTGTGGCGCAATCGGTTAGCGCGTTCGGCTGTTAACCGAAAGGTTGTTGGTTCAAGCCCACCCAGGGACGTCTATTTATTTTGATGCCAAAGCTTTTAACATGCTACAACAAACTGCAGGGCATAGTCCTAACCTTTCAAAAAACTTTCCATCACTGGATGGCAAAGGAGAAGCAAATTAGGTAACCAGGTGTGTGTCTCTGTGGCGCAATCGGTTAGCGCGTTCGGCTGTTAACCGAAAGCTTGGTGGTTCAAGCCCACCCAGGGACGTCTATTTATTTTGATGCCATAGCTTCTAACATGCTACAAAAAACTGAAGAGCATAGTCCTAACCTTTCAAAAAAACACTATGAACCCTCACAACGCCCCTTACTTTTTCTCATAAATACTGTAGTTGAAAAGGCTTTGCTGTTAAAAAGTCTGGTGTGGACTTTCCATTACTGGATGGCAAAGGAAAAGCAAAGTAGGGAATCATAAATGAGTCTCTGTGGTGCAATCGGTTAGCGCGTTCGGCTGTTACCCGAAAGGTTGGTTAATCAAGCCCACCCAGGGAAGTCTATTTATTTTGATGCCATAGCTTTTAACTTGCTATAACAAACTGCAGGGCATAGTCCTAACCTTTCAAAAAACTTTCCATCACTGGATGGCAAAGGAGAAGCAAATTAGTTTACCAAGTGTGTGTCTCTTCGGCGCAATCGGTTAGCGCGTTCGGCTGTTAACCGAAAGGTTGGTGGTTCAAGCCCACCCAGGGAAGTCTATTTATTTTGATGCCATAGCTATTAACTTGCTATAACAAACTGCAGGGCATAGTCCTAACCTTTCAAAAAACTTTCCATCACTGGATGGCAAAGGAGAAGCAAATTAGGTAACCAGGTTTGTGTCTCTGTGGCGCAATCGGTTAGCGCATTCGGCTGTTAACCGAAAGGTTGGTGGTTCAAGCCCACCCAGGGACGTCTATTTATTTTGATGCCATAGCTTCTAACATGCTACAACAAACTGCAGGGCATAGTCCTAACCTTTCAAAAAACTTTCCATCACTGAATGGCAAAGGAGAAGCAAATTAGGTAACCAGGTTTGTGTCTCTGTGGCGCAATCGGTTAGCGCGAACGGCTGTTAACCGAAAGGTTCGTGGTTCAAGCCCACGCAGGGACGTCTATTTATTTTGATGCCATAGCTTTTAACATGCTACAACAAACTGAAGAGCATAGTCCTAAACTTTCAAAAAAACACTATAAACCCGCACACCGCCCCTTACTTTTTCTCATAAATACTGTAGTTGAAAAGGCTTTGCTGTTAAAAAGTCTGGTGTGAACTTTACATTACTGGATGGCAAAGGAAAAGCAAATTAGTTAACCAGGTGTGTGTCTCTGTGGCGCAATCGGTTAGCGTGTTCGGCTGTTAACCGAAAGGTTGGTGGTTCAAGCCCACCCAGGGATGTCTATTTATTTTGATGCCATAGCTTTTAACATGCTACAACAAGAGCATAGTCCTAAACTTTCAAAAAAACACTATGAACCCTCACACCGCCCCTAACTTTTTCTCATAAATACTGTAGTTGAAAAGGCTTTGCTGTTAAAAAGTCTGGTGTGGACTTTCCATTACTGGATGGCAAAGGAAAAGCAAAGTAGGGAATCATGAATGAGTCTCTGTGGTGCAATCGGTTAGCGCGTTCGGCTGTTACCCGAAAGGTTGGTTATTCAAGCCCACCCAGGGAAGTCTATTTATTTTGATGCCATAGCTTTTAACTTGCTATAACAAACTGCAGGGCATAGTCCTAACATTTCAAAAAACTTTCCATCACTGAATGGCAAAGGAGAAGCAAATTAGTTAACCAGGTTTTTGTCTCTGTGGCGCAATCGGTTAGCGCGTTCGGCTGTTAACCGAAAGGTTGGTGGTTCAAGCCCACCCAGGGACGTCTATTAATTTTGATGCCATAGCTTTTAACATGCTACAACAAACTGAAGAGCATAGTCCTAAACTTTCAAAAAAACACTATGAACCCTCACACCGCCCCTTACTTTTTCTCATAAATACTGTAGTTGAAAAGGCTTTGCTGTTAAAAAGTCTGGTGTGGACTTTCCATTACTGAATGGCAAAGGAAAAGCAAAGTAGGGAGTCACGAGTGAGTCTCTGTGGCGCAATCGGTTAGCGCGTTCGGCTGTTAACCGAAAGGTTTGTGGTTCAAGCCCACGCAGGGACGTCTATTTATTTTGATGCCATAGCTTTTAACATGCTACAACAAACTGAAGAGCATAGTCCTAAACTTTCAAAAAAACACTATGAACCCTCAAACCGCCCCTTACTTTTTCTCATAAATACTGTAGTTGAAAAGGCTTTGCTGTTAAAAAGTCTGGTGTGGACTTTCCATTACTGGATGGCAAAGGAAAAGCAAAGTAGGGAATCATGAATGAGTCTCTGTGGTGCAATCGGTTAGCGCGTTCGGCTGTTACCCGAAAGGTTCGTGATTCAAGCTCACCCAGGGACGTCTATTTATTTTGATGCCATAGCTTTTAACTTGCTATAACAAACTGCAGGGCATAGTCCTAACCTTTCAAAAAACTTTCCATCACTGGATGGCAAAGGAGAAGCAAATTAAGTAACCAGGTGTGTGTCTCTGTGGCGCAATCGGTTAGCGCGTTCGCCTGTTAACCGAAAGGTTGGTGGTTCAAGCCCACCCAGGGACGTCTATTTTTTTTGATACCCTAGCTTCTAACATGCTACAACAAACTAAAGAGCATAGTCCTAACCTTTCTAAAAAACACTATGAACCCTCACACCACCCCTTACTTTTTCTCATAAATACTGTAGCTGAAAAGGCTTTGCTGTTAAAAAGTCTGGTGTGGACTTTCCATTACTGGATGGCAAAGGAAAAGCAAAGTAGGGAATCATGAGTGAGTCTCTGTAGCGCAATCGGTTAGCGCGTACGGCTGTTAACCGAAAGGTTGGTGGTTCAAGCCCACCCAGGGAAGTCTTTTTATTTTGATGCCATAGCTGTTAACTTGCTATAACAAACTGCAGGGCATAGTCCTAACATTTCAAAAAACTTTCCATCACTGAGTGGCAAAGGAGAAGCAAATTAGTTAACCAGGTTTGTGTCTCTGTGGCGCAATCGGTTAGCGCGTTCGGCTGTTAACCGAAAGGTTGGTGGTTCAAGCCCACCCAGGGACGTCTATTAATTTTGATGCCATAGCTTTTAACATGCTACAACAAACTGAAGAGCATAGTCCTAAACTTTCAAAAAAACACTATGAACCCTCACACCGCCCCTTACTTTTTCTCATAAATACTGTAGTTGAAAAGGCTTTGCTGTTAAAAAGTCTGGTGTGGACTTTCCATTACTGGATGGCAAAGGAAAAGCAAAGTAGGGAGTCATGAGTGAGTCTCTGTGGCGCAATCGGTTAGCGCGTTCGGCTGTTAACCGAAAGGTTCGTGGTTCAAGCCCACGCAGGGACGTCTATTTATTTTGATGCCATAGCTTTTAACATGCTACAACAAACTGAAGAGCATAGTCCTAAACTTTCAAAAAAACACTATGAACCCTCACACCGCCCCTTACTTTTTCTCATAAATACTGTAGTTGAAAAGGCTTTGCTGTTAAAAAGTCTGGTGTGGACTTTCCATTACTGGATGGCAAAGGAAAAGCAAAGTAGGGAATCATGAGTGAGTCTCTGTGGTGCAATCGGTTAGCGCGTTCGGCTGTTACCCGAAAGGTTCGTGATTCAAGCTCACCCAGGGACGTCTATTTATTTTGATGCCATAGCTTTTAACTTGCTATAACAAACTGCAGGGCATAGTCCTAACCTTTCAAAAAACTTTCCATCACTGGATGGCAAAGGAGAAGCAAATTAGTAACCAGGTGTGTGTCTCTGTGGCGCAATCGGTTAGCGCGTTCGGCTGTTAACCGAAAGGTTGGTGGTTCAAGCCCACCCAGGGACGTCTATTTTTTTTGATACCATAGCTTCTAACATGCTACAACAAACTGAAGAGCATAGTCCTAACCTTTCAAAAAAACACTATGAACCCTCACACCACCCCTTACTTTTTCTCATAAATACTGTAGCTGAAAAGGCTTTGCTGTTAAAAAGTCTGGTGTGGACTTTCCATTACTGGATGGCAAAGGAAAAGCAAAGTAGGGAATCATGAGTGAGTCTCTGTGGCGCAATCGGTTAGCGCGTACGGCTGTTAACCGAAAGGTTGTTGGTTCAAGCCCACCCAGGGACGTCAATTTATTTTGATGCCAAAGCTTTTAACATGCTACAACAAACTGCAGGGCATAGTCCTAACCTTTCAAAAAACTTTCCATCACTGGATGGCAAAGGAGAAGCAAATTAGGTAACCAGGTGTGTGTCTCTGTGGCGCAATCGGTTAGCGCGTTCGGCTGTTAACAGAAAGCTTGGTGGTTCAAGCCCACCCAGGGACGTCTATTTATTTTGATGCCATAGCTTCTAACATGCTACAAAAAACTGAAGAGCATAGTCCTAACCTTTCAAAAAAACACTATGAACCCTCACACCGCCCCTTACTTTTTCTCATAAATACTGTAGCTGAAAAGGCTTTGCTGTTAAAAAGTCTGGTGTGGACTTTCCATTACTGGATGGCAAAGGAAAAGCAAAGTAGGGAATCATAAGTGAGTCTCTGTGGTGCAATCGGTTAGCGCGTTCGGCTGTTACCCGAAAGGTTGGTTATTCAAGCCCACCCAGGGAAGTCTATTTATTTTGATGCCATAGCTTTTAACTTGCTATAACAAACTGCAGGGCATAGTCCTAACATTTCAAAAAACTTTCCATCACTGAATGGCAAAGGAGAAGCAAATTAGTTAACCAGGTTTGTGTCTCTGTGGCGCAATCGGTTAGCGCGTTCGGCTGTTAACCGAAAGCTTGGTGGTTCAAGCCCACCCAGGGACGTCTATTTATTTTGATGCCATAGCTTTTAACATGCTACAACAAACTGAAGAGCATAGTCCCAACCTTTCAAAAAAACACTATGAACCCTCACACCGCCCCTTACTTTTTCTCATAAACACTGTAGTTGAAAAGGCTTTGCTGTTAAAAAGTCTAGTGTGGACTCTCCATTACTGAACGGCAAAGGAAAAGCAAAGTAGATAATCAAGAGTATGTCTCTGTGGCGCAATCGGTTAGCGCGTTAGGCTGTTAACCGAAAGGTTGGTGGTTCAAGCCCACCCAGGGACGTCTGTTTATTTTGATGCCATAGCTTTTAACATGCTACAACAAACTGAAGAGCATAGTCCTAAACTTTCAAAAAAACACTATGAACCCTCACACCGCCCCTTACTTTTTCTCATAAATAATGTAGTTGAAAAGGCTTTGCTGTGAAAAAGTCTGGTGTGGACTTTCCATTACTGGATGGCAAAGGAAAAGCAAAGTAGGGAATCATGAGTGAGTCTCTATGGCGCGATCGGTTAGCGCGTTCGGCTGTTAACCGAAAGCTTGGTGGTTCAAGCCCACCCAGGGACGTCTATTTATTTTGATGCCATAGCTTTTAACATGCTACAACAAACTGAAGAGCATAGTCCTAACCTTTCAAAAAAACACTATGAACCCTCACACCGCCCCCTTACTTTTTCTCATAAATACTGTAGTTGAAAAGTCTTTGCTGTTAAAAAGTCTGGTGTGGACTCTCCATTACTGAACGGCAAAGGAAAAGCAAAGTAGATAATCAAGAGTATGTCTCTGTGGCGCAATCGGTAAGCGCGTTCGGCTGTTAACCGAAAGGTTGGTGGTTCAAGCACACACAGGGCCGTCTATTTATTTTGATGCCCTAGCATCTAACATGCTACAACAAACTGAAGAGCATAGTCCTAACTTTTCAAAAAAACACTATGAACCCTCACACCGCCCCTAACTTTTTCTCATAAATACTGTAGTTGAAAAGGCTTTGCTGTTAAAAAGTCTGGTGTGGACTTTCCATTACTGGATGGCAAAGGAAAAGCAAAGTAGGGAATCATGAATGAGTCTCTGTGGTGCAATCGGTTAGCGCGTTCGGCTGTTACCCGAAAGGTTGGTTATTCAAGCCCACCCAGGGAAGTCTATTTATTTTGATGCCATAGCTTTTAACTTGCTATAACAAACTGCAGGGCATAGTCCTAACATTTCAAAAAACTTTCCATCACTGAATGGCAAAGGAGAAGCAAATTAGTTAACCAGGTTTGTGTCTCTGTGGCGCAATCGGTTAGCGCGTTCGGCTGTTAACCGAAAGGTTGGTGGTTCAAGCCCACCCAGGGACGTCTATTAATTTTGATGCCATAGCGTTTAACATGCTACAACAAACTGAAGAGCATAGTCCTAAACTTTCAAAAAAACACTATGAACCCTCACACCGCCCCTTACTTTTTCTCATAAATACTGTAGTTGAAAAGGCTTTGCTGTTAAAAAGTCTGGTGTGGACTTTCCATTACTGAATGGCAAAGGAAAAGCAAAGTAGGGAGTCACGAGTGAGTCTCTGTGGCGCAATCGGTTAGCGCGTTCGGCTGTTAACCGAAAGGTTTGTGGTTCAAGCCCACGCAGGGACGTCTATTTATTTTGATGCCATAGCTTTTAACATGCTACAACAAACTGAAGAGCATAGTCCTAAACTTTCAAAAAAACACTATGAACCCTCAAACCGCCCCTTACTTTTTCTCATAAATACTGTAGTTGAAAAGGCTTTGCTGTTAAAAAGTCTGGTGTGGACTTTCCATTACTGGATGGCAAGGGAAAGCAAAGTAGGGAATCATGAATGAGTCTCTGTGGTGCAATCGGTTAGCGCGTTCGGCTGTTACCCGAAAGGTTCGTGATTCAAGCTCACCCAGGGACGTCTATTTATTTTGATGCCATAGCTTTTAACTTGCTATAACAAACTGCAGGGCATAGTCCTAACCTTTCAAAAAACTTTCCATCACTGGATGGCAAAGGAGAAGCAAATTAAGTAACCAGGTGTGTGTCTCTGTGGCGCAATCGGTTAGCGCGTTCGCCTGTTAACCGAAAGGTTGGTGGTTCAAGCCCACCCAGGGACGTCTATTTTTTTTGATACCCTAGCTTCTAACATGCTACAACAAACTAAAGAGCATAGTCCTAACCTTTCAAAAAAACACTATGAACCCTCACACCACCCCTTACTTTTTCTCATAAATACTGTAGCTGAAAAGGCTTTGCTGTTAAAAAGTCTGGTGTGGACTTTCCATTACTGGATGGCAAAGGAAAAGCAAAGTAGGGAATCATGAGTGAGTCTCTGTAGCGCAATCGGTTAGCGCGTACGGCTGTTAACCGAAAGGTTGGTGGTTCAAGCCCACCCAGGGAAGTCTTTTTATTTTGATGCCATAGCTTTTAACTTGCTATAACAAACTGCAGGGCATAGTCCTAACATTTCAAAAAACTTTCCATCACTGAGTGGCAAAGTAGAAGCAAATTAGTTAACCAGGTTTGTGTCTCTGTGGCGCAATCGGTTAGCGCGTTCGGCTGTTAACCGAAAGGTTGGTGGTTCAAGCCCACCCAGGGACGTCTATTAATTTTGATGCCATAGCTTTTAACATGCTACAACAAACTGAAGAGCATAGTCCTAAACTTTCAAAAAAACACTATGAACCCTCACACCGCCCCTTACTTTTTCTCATAAATACTGTAGTTGAAAAGGCTTTGCTGTTAAAAAGTCTGGTGTGGACTTTCCATTACTGGATGGCAAAGGAAAAGCAAAGTAGGGAGTCTCGAGTGAGTCTCTGTGGCGCAATCGGTTAGCGCGTTCGGCTGTTAACCGAAAGGTTCGTGGTTCAAGCCCACGCAGGGACGTCTATTTATTTTGATGCCATAGCTTTTAACATGCTACAACAAACTGAAGAGCATAGTCCTAAACTTTCAAAAAAACACTATGAACCCTCACACCGCCCCTTACTTTTTCTCATAAATACTGTAGTTGAAAAGGCTTTGCTGTTAAAAAGTCTGGTGTGGACTTTCCATTACTGGATGGCAAAGGAAAAGCAAAGTAGGGAATCATGAATGAGTCTCTGTGGTGCAATCGGTTAGCGCGTTCGGCTGTTACCCGAAAGGTTCGTGATTCAAGCTCACCCAGGGACGTCTATTTATTTTGATGCCATAGCTTTTAACTTGCTATAACAAACTGCAGGGCATAGTCCTAACCTTTCAAAAAACTTTCCATCACTGGATGGCAAAGGAGAAGCAAATTAAGTAACCAGGTGTGTGTCTCTGTGGCGCAATCGGTTAGCGCGTTCGCCTGTTAACCGAAAGGTTGGTGGTTCAAGCCCACCCAGGGACGTCTATTTTTTTTGATACCCTAGCTTCTAACATGCTACAACAAACTGAAGAGCATAGTCCTAACCTTTCAAAAAAACACTAAGAACCCTCACACCACCCCTTACTTTTTCTCATAAATACTGTAGCTGAAAAGGCTTTGCTGTTAAAAAGTCTGGTGTGGACTTTCCATTACTGGATGGCAAAGGAAAAGCAAAGTAGGGAATCATGAATGAGTCTCTGTGGTGCAATCGGTTAGCGCGTTCGGCTGTTACCCGAAAGGTTCGTGATTCAAGCTCACCCAGGGACGTCTATTTATTTTGATGCCATAGCTTTTAACTTGCTATAACAAACTGCAGGGCATAGTCCTAACCTTTCAAAAAACTTTCCATCACTGGATGGCAAAGGAGAAGCAAATTAAGTAACCAGGTGTGTGTCTCTGTGGTGCAATCGGTTAGCGCGTTCGGCTGTTAACCGAAAGGTTGGTGGTTCAAGCCCACCCAGGGACGTCTATTTTTTTTGATACCCTAGCTTCTAACATGCTACAACAAACTGAAGAGCATAGTCCTAACCTTTCAAAAAAACACTAAGAACCCTCACACCACCCCTTACTTTTTCTCATAAATACTGTAGCTGAAAAGGCTTTGCTGTTAAAAAGTCTGGTGTGGACTTTCCATTACTGGATGGCAAAGGAAAAGCAAAGTAGGGAATCATGAGTGAGTCTCTGTGGCGCAATCGGTTAGCGCGTACGGCTGTTAACCGAAAGGTTGTTGGTTCAAGCCCACCCAGGGACGTCAATTTATTTTGATGCCAAAGCTTTTAACATGCTACAACAAACTGCAGGGCATAGTCCTAACCTTTCAAAAAACTTTCCATCACTGGATGGCAAAGGAGAAGCAAATTAGGTAACCAGGTGTGTGTCTCTGTGGCGCAATCGGTTAGCGCGTTCGGCTGTTAACAGAAAGCTTGGTGGTTCAAGCCCACCCAGGGACGTCTATTTATTTTGATGCCATAGCTTCTAACATGCTACAAAAAACTGAAGAGCATAGTCCTAACCTTTCAAAAAAACACTATGAACCCTCACAACGCCCCTTACTTTTTCTCATAAATAATGTAGTTGAAAAGGCTTTGCTGTTAAAAAGTCTGGTGTGGACTTTCCATTACTGGATGGCAAAGGAAAAGCAAAGTAGGGAATCATAAATGAGTCTCTGTGGTGCAATCGGTTAGCGCGTTCGGCTGTTACCCGAAAGGTTGGTTAATCAAGCCCACCCAGGGAAGTCTATTTATTTTGATGCCATAGCTTTTAACTTGCTATAACAAACTGCAGGGCATAGTCCTAACCTTTCAAAAAACTTTCCATCACTGGATGGCAAAGGAGAAGCAAATTAGTTTACCAAGTGTGTGTCTCTTCGGCGCAATCGGTTAGCGCGTTCGGCTGTTAACCGAAAGGTTGGTGGTTCAAGCCCACCCAGGGAAGTCTATTTATTTTGATGCCATAGCTATTAACTTGCTATAACAAACTGCAGGGCATAGTCCTAACCTTTCAAAAAACTTTCCATCACTGGATGGCAAAGGAGAAGCAAATTAGGTAACCAGGTTTGTGTCTCTGTGGCGCAATCGGTTAGCGCGAACGGCTGTTAACCGAAAGGTTCGTGGTTCAAGCCCACGCAGGGACGTCTATTTATTTTGATGCCATAGCTTTTAACATGCTACAACAAACTGAAGAGCATAGTCCTAAACTTTCAAAAAAACACTATAAACCCGCACACCGCCCCTTACTTTTTCTCATAAATACTGTAGTTGAAAAGGCTTTGCTGTTAAAAAGTCTGGTGTGGACTTTACATTACTGGATGGCAAAGGAAAAGCAAATTAGTTAACCAGGTGTGTGTCTCTGTGGCGCAATCGGTTAGCGTGTTCGGCTGTTAACCGAAAGGTTGGTGGTTCAAGCCCACCCAGGGATGTCTATTTATTTTGATGCCATAGCTTTTAACATGCTACAACAAGAGCATAGTCCTAAACTTTCAAAAAAACACTATGAACCCTCACACCGCCCCTAACTTTTTCTCATAAATACTGTAGTTGAAAAGGCTTTGCTGTTAAAAAGTCTGGTGTGGACTTTCCATTACTGGATGGCAAAGGAAAAGCAAAGTAGGGAATCATGAATGAGTCTCTGTGGTGCAATCGGTTAGCGCGTTCGGCTGTTACCCGAAAGGTTGGTTATTCAAGCCCACCCAGGGAAGTCTATTTATTTTGATGCCATAGCTTTTAACTTGCTATAACAAACTGCAGGGCATAGTCCTAACATTTCAAAAAACTTTCCATCACTGAATGGCAAAGGAGAAGCAAATTAGTTAACCAGGTTTTTGTCTCTGTGGCGCAATCGGTGAGCGCGTTCGGCTGTTAACCGAAAGGTTGGTGGCTCAAGCCCACCCAGGGACGTCTATTAATTTTGATGCCATAGCGTTTAACATGCTACAACAAACTGAAGAGCATAGTCCTAAACTTTCAAAAAAACACTATGAACCCTCACACCGCCCCTTACTTTTTCTCATAAATACTGTAGTTGAAAAGGCTTTGCTGTTAAAAAGTCTGGTGTGGACTTTCCATTACTGAATGGCAAAGGAAAAGCAAAGTAGGGAGTCACGAGTGAGTCTCTGTGGCGTAATCGGTTAGCGCGTTCGGCTGTTAACCGAAAGGTTTGTGGTTCAAGCCCACGCAGGGACGTCTATTTATTTTGATGCCATAGCTTTTAACATGCTACAACAAACTGAAGAGCATAGTCCTAAACTTTCAAAAAAACACTATGAACCCTCAAACCGCCCCTTACTTTTTCTCATAAATACTGTAGTTGAAAAGGCTTTGCTGTTAAAAAGTCTGGTGTGGACTTTCCATTACTGGATGGCAAAGGAAAAGCAAAGTAGGGAATCATGAATGAGTCTCTGTGGTGCAATCGGTTAGCGCGTTCGGCTGTTACCCGAAAGGTTCGTGATTCAAGCTCACCCAGGGACGTCTATTTATTTTGATGCCATAGCTTTTAACTTGCTATAACAAACTGCAGGGCATAGTCCTAACCTTTCAAAAAACTTTCCATTACTGGATGGCAAAGGAGAAGCAAATTAAGTAACCAGGTGTGTGTCTCTGTGGCGCAATCGGTTAGCGCGTTCGGCTGTTAACCGAAAGGTTGGTGGTTCAAGCCCACCCAGGGACGTCTATTTTTTTTGATACCCTAGCTTCTAACATGCTACAACAAACTAAAGAGCATAGTCCTAACCTTTCAAAAAAACACTATGAACCCTCACACCACCCCTTACTTTTTCTCATAAATACTGTAGCTGAAAAGGCTTTGCTGTTAAAAAGTCTGGTGTGGACTTTCCATTACTGGATGGCAAAGGAAAAGCAAAGTAGGGAATCATGAGTGAGTCTCTGTAGCGCAATCGGTTAGCGCGTACGGCTGTTAACCGAAAGGTTGGTGGTTCAAGCCCACCCAGGGAAGTCTTTTTATTTTGATGCCATAGCTGTTAACTTGCTATAACAAACTGCAGGGCATAGTCCTAACATTTCAAAAAACTTTCCATCACTGAGTGGCAAAGGAGAAGCAAATTAGTTAACCAGGTTTGTGTCTCTGTGGCGCAATCGGTTAGCGCGTTCGGCTGTTAACCGAAAGGTTGGTGGTTCAAGCCCACCCAGGGACGTCTATTAATTTTGATGCCATAGCTTTTAACATGCTACAACAAACTGAAGAGCATAGTCCTAAACTTTCAAAAAAACACTATGAACCCTCACACCGCCCCTTACTTTTTCTCATAAATACTGTAGTTGAAAAGGCTTTGCTGTTAAAAAGTCTGGTGTGGACTTTCCATTACTGGATGGCAAAGGAAAAGCAAAGTAGGGAGTCTCGAGTGAGTCTCTGTGGCGCAATCGGTTAGCGCGTTCGGCTGTTAACCGAAAGGTTCGTGGTTCAAGCCCACGCAGGGACGTCTATTTATTTTGATGCCATAGCTTTTAACATGCTACAACAAACTGAAGAGCATAGTCCTAAACTTTCAAAAAAACACTATGAACCCTCAAACCGCCCCTTACTTTTTCTCATAAATACTGTAGTTGAAAAGGCTTTGCTGTTAAAAAGTCTGGTGTGGACTTTCCATTACTGGATGGCAAAGGAAAAGCAAAGTAGGGAATCATGAATGAGTCTCTGTGGTGCAATCGGTTAGCGCGTTCGGCTGTTACCCGAAAGGTTCGTGATTCAAGCTCACCCAGGGACGTCTATTTATTTTGATGCCATAGCTTTTAACTTGCTATAACAAACTGAAGAGCATAGTCCTAAACTTTCAAAAAAACACTATGAACCCTCACACCGCCCCTTACTTTTTCTTATAAATACTGTAGTTGAAAAGGCTTTGCTGTTAAAAAGTCTGGTGTGGACTTTCCATTACTGAATGGCAAAGGAAAAGCAAAGTAGATAATCAAGTGTATGTCTCTGTGGCGCAATCGGTTAGCGCGTTCGGCTGTTAACCGAAAGGTTGGTGTTTCAAGCCCACCCAGGGACGTCTATTTATTTTGATGCCATAGCTTTTAACTTGCTATAACAAACTGAAGAGCATAGTCCTAACCTTTCAAAAAACTTTCCATCAGTGGATGGCAAAGGAGAAGCAAATTAGTTAACCAGGTGTGTGTCTCTGTGGCGCAATCGGTTAGCGCGTTCGGCTGTTAACCGAAAGGTTGGTGGTTCAAGCCCACCCAGGGACGTCTATTTTTTTTGATACCCTAGCTTTTAACATGCTACAACAAACTGAAGAGCATAGTCCTAACCTTTCAAAAAAACACTATGAACCCTCACACTACCCCTTACTTTTTCTCATAAATACTGTAGCTGAAAAGGCTTTGCTGTTAAAAAGTCTGGTGTGGACTTTCCATTACTGGATGGCAAAGCAAAGCAAAGTAGGGAATCATGAGTGAGTCTCTGTGGCGCAATCGGTTAGCGCGTTCGGCTGTTATCCGAAAGGTTGGTGGTTCAAGCCCACCCAGAGACGTCTATTTATTTTGATGCCATAGCTTTTATCATGCTACAACAAACTGAAGAGCATAGTCCTAAACTTTCAAAAAAACACTATGAACCCTCACACCGTCCCTTACTTTTTCTCATAAATACTGTAGTTGAAAAGGCGTTGCTGTTAAAAAGTCTGGTGTGGACTTTCCATTACTGGATGGCAAAAGAAAAGCAAAGTAGGGAATCATGAGTGAGTCTCTGTGGTGCAATCGTTTAGCGCGTTCGGCTGTTACCCGAAAGGTTGGTGGTTCAAGCCCACCCAGGGAAGTCTATTTATTTTGATGCCATAGCTTTTAACATGCTACAACAAACTGAAGAGCATAGTCCTAAACTTTCAAAAAAACACTATGAACCCTCACACCGCCCCTTACTTTTTCTCATAAATACTGTAGTTGAAAAGGCGTTGCTGTTAAAAAGTCTGGTGTGGACTTTCCATTACTGGATGGCAAAGGAAAAGCAAAGTAGGGAATCATGAGTGAGTCTCTGTGGTGCAATCGGTTAGCGCGTTCGGCTGTTACCCGAAAGGTTGGTGATTCAGCCCACCCAGGGAAGTCTATTTATTTTGATGCCATAGCTTTTAACTTGCTATAACAAACTGCAGGGCATAGTCCTAACATTTCAAAAAACTTTCCATCACTGAATGGCAAAGGAGAAGCAAATTAGTTAACCAGGTTTGTGTCTCTGTGGCGCAATCGTTTAGCGCGTTCGGCTGTTAACCGAAAGGTTGGTGTTTCAAGCCCACCCAGGGACGTCTATTAATTTTGATGCCATAGCTTTTAACATGCTACAACAAACTGAAGAGCATAGTCCTAAACTTTCAAAAAAACACTATGAACCCTCACACCGCCCCATACTTTTTCTCATAAATACTGTAGCTAAAAAAGGCTTTGCTGTTAAAAAGTCTGGTGTGGACTTTCCATTACTGGATGGCAAAGGAAAAGCAAAGTAGGGAATCATGAGTGAGTCTCTGTGGCGCAATCGGTTAGCGCGTTCGGCTGTTAACCGAAAGGTTGGTGTTTCAAGCCCACCCAGGGACGTCTATTTATTTTGATGCCATAGCTTTTAACTTGCTATAACAAACTGCAGGGCATAGTCCTAACCTTTCAAAAAACTTTCCATCAGTGGATGGAAAAGGAGAAGCAAATTAGTTAACCAGGTGTGTGTCTCTGTGGCGCAATCGGTTAGCGCGTTTCGCTGTTAACCGAAAGGTTCGTGGTTCAAGCCCACGCAGGGACGTCTATTTATTTTGATGCCATAGCTTTTAACATGCTACAACAAACTGAAGAGCATAGTCCTAAACTTTCAAAAAAACACTATGAACCCTCACACCGCCCCTTACTTTTTCTCATAAATACTGTAGTTGAAAAGGCTTTGCTGTTAAAAAGTCTGGTGTGGACTTTCCATTACTGGATGGCAAAGGAAAAGCAAAGTAGGGAATCATGAGTGAGTCTCTGTGGCGCAATCGGTTAGCGCGTTCGGCTGTTAACCGAAAGGTTGGTGGTTCAAGCCAACCAAGGATTGTCTATTTATTTTGATGCCATAGCTTTTAACATGCTACAACAAACTGAAGAGCATAGTCCTAAACTTTCAAAAAAACACTATGAACCCTCACACCGCCCCTTACTTTTTCTCATAAATACTGTAGTTGAAAAGGCTTTGCTGTTAAAAAGTCTGGTGTGGACTTTCCATTACTGGATGGCAAAGGAAAAGCAAAGTAGGGAATCATGAGTGAGTCTCTGTGGCGCAATCGGTTAGCGCGTTCGGCTGTTAACCGAAAGGTTGGTGGTTCAAGCCCACCCAGGGACGACTATTATTTTGATGCCATAGCTTTTAACTTGCTATAACAAACTGCAGGCATAGTCCTAACCTTTCAAAAAACTTTCCATCACTGGATGGCAAAGGAGAAGCAAATTAGTAACCAGGTGTGTCTCTGTGGCGCAATCGGTTAGCGCGTTCGGCTGTTAACCGAAAGGTTGGTGGTTCAAGCCCACCCAGGGACGTCTATTTTTTTTGATGCCATAGCTTCTAACATGCTACAACAAACTGAAAGAGCCATAGTCCTAACCTTTCAAAAAAACACTATGAACCCTCACACCGCCCCTTACTTTTTCTCATAAATACTGTAGCTGAAAAGGCTTTGCTGTTAAAAAGTCTGGTGTGGACTTTCCATTACTGGATGGCAAAGGAAAGCAAAGTAGGGAATCATGAGTGAGTCTCTGTGGCGCAATCGGTTAGCGCGTTCGGCTGTTAACCGAAAGGTTGGTGGTTCAAGCCCACCCAGGGAAGTCTTTTTATTTTGATGCCATAGCTTTTAACTTGCTATAACAAACTGCAGGGCATAGTCCTAACCTTTCAAAAAACTTTCCATCACTGATGGCAAAGGAGAAGCAAATTAGTTAACCAGGTTTGTGTCTCTGTGGCGCAATCGGTTAGCGCGTTCGGCTGTTAACCGAAAGGTTGGTGGTTCAAGCCCACCCAGGGACGTCTATTTATTTTGATGCCATAGCTTTAACATGCTACAACAAACTGAAGAGCATAGTCCTAAACTTTCAAAAAAACACTATGAACCCTCACACCGCCCCTTACTTTTTCTCATAAATACTGTAGTTGAAAAGGCTTTGCTGTTAAAAAGTCTGGTGTGGACTTTCCATTACTGGATGGCAAAGGAAAAGCAAAGTAGGGAATCATGAGTGAGTCTCTGTGGCGCAATCGGTTAGCGCGTTCGGCTGTTAACCGAAAGGTTGGTGGTTCAAGCCCACCCAGGGACGTCTATTTATTTTGATGCCATAGCTTTTAACATGCTACAACAACTGAAGAGCATAGTCTAAACTTTCAAAAAAAACACTAAGAACCCTCACACCGCCCCTTACCTTTTTCTCATAAATACTGTAGTTGAAAAGGCTTTGCTGTTAAGTAAAGTCTGGTGTGGACTTTCATTACTGGATGGCAAAGGAAAAACAAAGTAGATAATCATGAGAGATGTCTCTGTGGCGCAATCGGTTAGCGCGTTCGGTCTGTTAACCGAAAGGTTGGTGTTTCAAGCCCACCCAGGGAAGTCTATTTATTTTGATGCCATAGCTTTTAACTTTCTACAACAAACTGCAGAGCATAGTCCTAACCTTTCAAAAAACTTTCCATCAGTGATGGCAAAGGAGAAGCAAATTAGTTAACCAAGTGTGTGTCTCTGTGGCGCAATCGGTTTAGCGCGTTCGGCTGTTTAACCGTAAAGGTTGGTGGTTTCAAGCGCACCCAGGGACGTCTATTTTAATTTGATAGCCACTAAGCTTCTAACATGCTACAACAAACTGAAGAGCATAGTCCTAAC